>VYXB01008787.1:134774-406536 GCA_013397135.1 Pachyramphus minor
CAGCGCCGCCTACGTCCGACTGCACCGCCCAGCCCGGACCGGGCCGGGGCCCCGCTCCCGGCGGATCCCGGCGGATCCCGGACCGGGCCGCTCCCGCTCCTGGGGATCCCGGCGGATCCCCACTCGGGCCGTCGCTGTTCCCGAGGGATCCCGACGGATCCCAGCCCGCCCCCGCCGTGGATCTCGGCCTGGGCCGCCCCCACAGCCCCCGGGAGGTCCCGCCCGGCCCCGGTCCCCCCGTGCGGGAGCGCTCGGGGGGCTCTGTGCCCCACCCCGGGGAGCCCCGGCGTTCTCAGGCGGAGCCGCCGCGCACCCCAAAGGGTTTGAGTTCTCAGCACGAATTGCGGGGAGTCGGCGGCAGTTTAGGGCGTGTGGTTACACGTGTGATCCTCCCGAGAAATGCCCGTTTGTTCAGGGCTTGTACCCAGAGAGCCTCTGATGTTTAGGTCACCTCCAGAACTGTGGCAGTTTGTGGATTATGGCCATAAAACTCAAATTTATATACATATATATGCATTCTTTGCAGAGGATTCTGTGCAAAATGGTCAGGTAACCACTAATATACAAATAATACACATTTATCATCTGTATATAACCTGAAAACTAAGTTTCAGGTACCTCAGCAACGTGCAAGTATCCACAAACAAAAAAAATCTGAGTTAGTTTTTATGTCTTTGCTTGCAATTTAATTTTGATGAGACTGAGGCTTTCAGGATCCTTTCTGTTGCAATATAGAGCTTCAGTGTTAACATTGGTCATGGTTGTGTCAGTTTGATTGGATTTATAGACCTGATGTCATTATCTGTTGCTGTTTTGCATATTCATTATGTAAGTTAATGGGTTTGGTTTTGCCATGATGAAAAAGGATTGGAGAATAATCGAACAAGAACTCAGTTATTTGTAATGCCCAAAGGTACTTGGATTTTTTATTTTAGAGGGAAAAAAGCTATCACAATATATTCTTTTTTTTGTCTCAGTGAATCTTCAATACCTGCTAGGACAAACCAGGGGAAACCCAGCCATCCTGACAGCTGGATTTGCACATCCAGAAACAGGATTACTGGTGTTCTTGCAGGGTCTTTGGGTGGAATTTTGGCAGTTTTTGGTTGGAACTGGAATGTAACTGTACCCGAAATCCAGGGACAGTTCCAACCATGAGTTTTCTCATTCCCAGCTGGAATAACCTGTAAAAGGTGCAGTTATTTCATGTCTGCTCTGGGTTTTAACACTTTGCCTCATTTTTCAGGAAGGTCGTTGTAGGTGGATGGTGAAACTTTGTGGCTTTAGATACTGATTAACCAGTCTGTTAAGAGATCCCTTGTATGGTTTTGTGTCCTTCCCTTTGTTTACCAAGGGCTCTGGTGCCTCTGGACCCCCTGGGGTGCTCAGGGATCTGCTCTCCAGGTGCTTCAGAGACTCCAATTCCGTTTCACCCATTTTCTAATAGTGACAGGTTCTTTTGCTGTTTCTTTTCCTTTTTCTGTCCCTTCTCCTTTAAATTCCAGGTCCTGACTTTTCCATTTCCTGTTCATCCATTTTGAGGGGGGGTACAGGATACAAGTTACAGTCTGTGTAATTCCATCATCTGAATCCCTTTGTGTCCTGGATCCTGCTGGGATTCTTTCTTGCCTGCAGCATTTCTGAGTAACCAATCCCACTTCCTTTGCTCCACCTCTGTGTTTGATCTGTGTCACTCTGACTGCCATCTTCTCTAGAACTTCCTTATTCTCCTGGGCTGCCGGGTCAGACATAACTTCCCAAGCTTCTCTACATTTCTCTTTCTCTCCCCTATCCATCCTTATTTCAGTTTATTAATCACCTATTTCATAATTATCTTTAATCCACAACCAGCTTTGTGACTTCTTCCATTCTTCCTCCACCTGCTTTCCCCCAACTCCATTGCGTGGTTCTCTTCTTTATTGTATTCCATAAAGCTTCATCCAAACTGGAAAGTGGAGGGAATGGATTCCTGAGTCTCCTGTACTCCAGGCCCATTGTTCAGCCCCAGGAAATCCTTGTGTATCCAGGCTGAGAGACAATTACTGAGTGTTTCAATCTCTGCTGAATTACGATAATGATGGATGGTGGCTTTTTTTGGAACTGTTGAGAACATTCAGTTCTTCATAGATTTCATTCAGCTTGAATTTTAGAGTGACTGGAAATGCCATTTTTAAAAGTGCAGCACACAGATGTATAATGAAATGTCAGGCTGCAGAGGCATTGCCCAGCACTGTCAGTTGTTATGTTAAATTCATTATTTTAGGAAAAAGTCAGCTATCCCAAAGCATTCCTTGTGGTGCCCCTGGCTGTAAACAGGACCTGCTAAAGACTCAATAGAGTCTGCTCTGTGTCCTTGATAACATTTCCTTGTTATCACAGACATTTTAAGAACGCCTGAAAATGTTGTACTGCTTTTATGTAATGAGTTGTGTAATCTTTTTACAACTTAGATGAGTAAATCCTTCAACTGTGCCATCACTCCTTGATTTACTTTTCTTTACAATTTTACGACTGAGATTTTGTTAAACACCTGTTTCTTTGGTTTTACATTTTTATTAATTATTGGGAGTTATTATTAATTATGTTATCTTTTATTGCTTAGTTATCTGTTTTTATTATTAATAATAATTATTTTACTTTTTATTATTATGGGTTAAAAAGGCACAATTTCAGTTGTGGATTCCTGGGTCCAAAAGGGCTCAGAGTTTCAATATTTCTATCTCTGGGCCATTTATCACTGCAGTTCCTTCCCAATTTATTCAATCTGCAAGCTGTTGGAGCAAGTGGCTGTTTCTAATTTTAATGCTTTAAAAGCTGCAGTGTGCTGGCTCCGCTCTCAGTCTCTCAGCTGAGGTTAAATTTAAAGTTATTAAAGTGTGACCTGAGGGACGTTGTGGGCAGTAGTTGAGTTGTGCACATTGGGCTGAGGTGGGGGTGAAGGTGAGAGAGGGTTTGGCATTTGCAGAGACCAAAATAGACCCTGGATTTCTGTCTGGGTGTGCTGGAGTTGTTCCCCTGAATTTTGACAACTCCCAGTGCTGAAAGGCTTGATCAGCCTCCAGCAACCCAGATAAAGCTGTGCTGGTGGGGGGATGCACTGGAAAAGCTTGTCTTTGAACTGTCTGGGAATCCAGTAAGGAAAGGTAGATCCTTGTGAATCAGTGAATGTTTTCTGAGCTCTTCAGGCTGATCTGTGACCCTGATACTTGAGGGCAGAACAAACAGCAACTGTGCCCTGGCGTGGGGTAGGAACAAGGGCTTCAGGACATGCTGCTGCTTCCTGTGCCTTCTGGAGGCAGCTTTTAACTCATCTGTTGCACAGCTCTGTCTGCAGAATAATTTTACTTCCTGTCCTTTACTTCATACATCCAATTAAAGCAAAATCTGCGCCATTTTTAGGACATCAGGATTCTTTTAATCCATTCTGGATCTTTACTGAGTTGACTGTGCATCTGGTTTTTGGGAGTTTGGTTTTGTTTTATTTTAGGGAAGGCACAGTTGTAGTTGTACAATTCTTTCTGGTTGTTGTAGGAAGTAGATATTTCTGGTTTTTTCCCAAGTGACTCAATGTCTAGATTCTTGTTTGGATTTTCAATGTCTGGGATTTTTTTTAGGTCAGCTGGTTCTGAGCTGAGGAGTAGGTACAGACCTCCCATGTGTTTAGGAGCTTTTCACTCAGTAGAGTATTGCCTGGCTGAGTTTCTTGAACTTGTGTTTTGTTGTTCACAACTGAAGGACAGACACAAGCTCAGCACTGTGCATCCCTCAGGATGAACATGACATTGCTGTGTGTGGGAGAAGCAGAATGGTGAAGTTTGTATGAAATTGGGTTGATGAGTACAACAGAATCACAGAATGGTGGCCCATCCAGTTGCATCTCCTGCCATGGGCAGGGACACCTTCCACCAGATCAGGTTGCTCCAAGCCCTGTCCAACCTGGCCTAGGACACCAGGGGGGCACCCACAGCTTCTTTGGACAACCTATGCCAGGGCCTCCCCACCCTGCCAGGGACGAATTCCTTCCCATCTAACCCTGCCCTCTGGCAGCTTAAAGCCATCACCCCATGTCCTGTCCCCACACTAACCTTGTCACAAGTCACAGTGATCTTCTAATCATCACCCTCTTCATGTCATAATTTACCTTAATAAGCAATTTGGGGCCTAGATCAGGGAGTGTAAAACCCGTGGGTTTAACTGATACAGAGTCGGTAACTTTTTATCTTTCTCAGCAACATTTTCCTTCTCCCAGAGGAAAATTAAGCTGGATTTAGGTGCCTGTTCATGGATATGTTGAGCCTGACAACTACTGCCGAGTTCAAGTGAGGCAATGAAGGTTATTTGTGCAGTTTTGGCTGGGTGTGGTGTAACCCCTGGTAACTGTTGTGCTGTCTCTCTCTCACAGTGACTCCCCCTTGCCGGTGTCGTCGCGCGTGTGCTTTGTGAAGTTCCACGACCCCGACTCGGCGGTGGTGGCGCAGCACCTGACAAACACTGTGTTCGTGGACAGAGCCCTCATAGTCGTGCCCTATGCAGAAGGTTTGTGACTTGTTTGATGGCCCACGGAGCCACCTTTGGTGGGGTTTCATTCCTGTCTAGTGCACAAAACCCAGCGTTAGTCCAATGTCAAACACTCAGATATCTCCATCCTGAAACCCTTGGTATGTTGCCTTTGGCCCCTGGGCTCGATGATTTCATTCACCTCATGAAAGTGGGAAGTTTTGTATGTCTTGAAGTTTAGAATAATAATATTTTAGGCAGAATTGTTTGCAAATTTTGCTCTGTATCTGTCTCAATGAGACATTTCCCAAACAGACTTAAATGCAAGGTCAATATTTTAAGCAACTTTTACCTTAATAATTAAGCATTTATTACTTTCACTCTCTTAATGAGAATGGTTTGTCCCTCCCTGGAGTGCATGGGAGAGGAACTAGCATTCCTCTGGGATATGCTGTCACTGCATTTATTTGGGAACATCCCAAAAAGGCCCTCACTCTCCTTGTGGAGTCCAATATACCAAGGGTTTGAATAATTATGGTTTAATTCAAAAGTGAGATCTTCTAAGAGGTGCCACATGGGCACTGGTCCTAGATTTTTATTCCAAGTTTTCTTGTTCATCCTTGATATATTTAATAGAATTTCGCTAAATAATAAACTCTTCTCTCTGTTATTTGTGTGTGTGATTTTTGTAGTGGAGAAGGCAAATGCAAAGCCCTTCCAGATGACTGAAAAACAGTGGGTCCTCTGCAGCTACAGGGGATTCTAGCCATTAACTAAAGGCCAGCAAGCACTCAAGTCCCCAAGTGTTTTCCTGGTGTAACCACTTGTTAACTACATTTTCTCTTCTTCTTTTTATTTTTACATTTTAGGGTGTTACAGTAATTTGAAAGGCAATGAGCAGGGTTTTTGGAACTTACCTTAAAAGCAAAGTGCTGAGAAGACACCTCTTCTTACAGAAGTCTTATTAAACTCTTCTAGACTTGCTTTAGAAGTAACTGATTTCCATTGTACTTGTACTTTTCTTGATTTACTTCTGGGAAAGCTTGAATTTAATAAAATCTTGCAGATTAAATTTGGTACATGGCCTGGGGTCAGACCTGTAATCAAGACGCTGTAATGCTGTAGCTGTTTCTTGAGGCCTGGGGAGCTGTCTTATCTTACCTTTGTATTCCTGAAACTTAAAAGATATGAAAGTTAACAGATGAAACTTAATCCCTGGAGTGTAGGAATGTGCAGCTTGGCCTTTGAGCTGTGCTGCTTTCTGAGGGTACAGAACCGCCCTGCAATGGAGTTACTGCTCCTGCTGCCACTAGCTGAGGTATAATAGCAGAGCTGAAAGGCATCTTGTCCTTGTCCTATGTGTTAAATACAGCACCAGTCCAGCTGAGTTAGTGCTGGAATATTCTCCAAGGCCCATGTAAATACTGTCAGTGTTTAACTCTTCCTACAAGGATAAAACCACTTTTCTCTTTGTCAGGCTCACTTTGTCCACTGTGGACAAATCTGGCACACAGAGAAACCTGCCCAGTAGTTTTGCTTGAGATTGTGTAAAGAAAATCAAATTATTAAAGCAGATTATAATGGGCCTGTTAAATCAAGGAGTTCCACGTGGGCTGTACCTTGTGGTGATCGAGCAGTTCAGAATTTAATGGTTTTGGCACATCACAAGGATATGTTCAGCCAATAAAGTACCCTGGTTTGGTAATCCCATGGTTCTGTGCCTGTGCTGGAGAACAGTTTTCCCTTAAAATTCAGGCTGCTGGGGTCCCAGTTGAACAATCTGAGCACCAAACAGCAAGTTTAAAACCCCAGTGACACTGCTCATGTGCTTAAAGCCAGGCATGTGCTGAACTACTGTGAACGGGGCCCTCCTTTCTCTGGTTTCTACTGTGCTGATTAATTCTGTGTCAATATTGCCTGTCACTAAAGCAAATGTTTATTATCTGTTCAGTGCAATAATTCCCCCCCTATCCCAAGTTTTAGCTCACACAGACACTTTGGTGGTGGCTGTTGCTTTGTGTTATAGAACTATACACAAAGGCTACGGTAAGGTTTAGTATTTGTCATTTTCTCTGGGCTATTCCTGGATTTGGAAGGAACTCTTTAAGGTTAAAGATGGCTGGGGGGGGTGTTTAGGTTCTTTGGTTAATGTTTGTTTCTTTTGTCTGTTTCTTTTTCTTTCATTTCTACACATTCATGCAGTATTTCATGGTTCTAACAAAGCAGCAGTAAAAAAAGCTCTTGAAGCATGAAAATTAACTGGTGAGGGGCCTCATTGCTTTTTTTCAATTGTAGTTTATTTAAATACTTTTTAAAGAAACAATTAGAGGATCAGATGCATGATTTTTTTTTTTAATGGATGCAGATCTTCTATGAGGTGTCTCGAGCTAAGTCTGAGGATTTGTATTTAGATGCCAGAAATGTTGTAGTTGCACTAATTTGAAATGTTTAGCTGTAATTGATAAATATCCTCTGAGACATAATTTTGCATGCAAAATGACCCCATAATCTCTCTGTAGGTATGTTGATATATTTATGCATTACTGCCCTTTGCCTCCATGACCTTTTTCCCCCTGTCCCTCCATAACTTTGGGTATCTAAATTGCTGCCAGCTCAGTGCCACGGGCCAGATAACAGTGCTGTGTATTGTACGTTTGTGTAGATTATCGGCACTTCTCAGTATAGGTGGGAGGAACCATTACCTTTATTTAACAGTGGTTTTTCTTTTTTGTTGTTGTGTTTTACAGTTCTTTTCCCTGGTTCAGCCTGAACTATATACCAGGCCCTGCTGAAAATACCACCCAACAGTTTTCTTCTGCAGCTTATCCAGTTTCTCTTAAGTGCCCTGTACATATTGTATGTTTTATGATGAGATGCAGTTTCTTAATGTGTATTACAGAAACACTACTGGTATTTGCAAATATATAGTAAAATTGTTTTATTGAACTCTCATTTTGGGGGCTTGGGCACATTAACAAATTAATCCATCTGTATAGGGCTTTTGCTGTTGGATAGAGTAAAAATACCTACATAATTGTTTCCTAGTAGGGCCCTTAAAATTCCCTGTGCAGAGCAGGCAGAGAAATAAGACACTTGTCTTAGTTGGCTGCAAGATTTTGGGCCAGAAGTCCCTCTGCCATGGCAGTTTGTAGCAGCATTCTTGGTGCACTAAGCGTGGCACATATTGGAACAAATGCATTTTACTGCACAGGTAAGGAATGTGCCACCATTCCCTGTATCCACCAGCCACCCCCAGACACACACACAGCCTTCTTGGAGAACTGCAGGGACTTGCATTTCCATGTGACACGTCAGCAAAAGCCCTACGCTTGATTCAACCCCAAATATCCATCCCTTCTCTTTAAGTTTGACAAAATTTGTATGGTAGGTGTAAAAGAAAACAATAGTGAACTGTACCATATTATTAACCCCTAAATCAAACTTTTTTTGTCTTGTGTATCTTGATTTTTCTGTGTGCTTTGTAGTGAAGCAGCCGACACGAGTCGTTGTTCATAAAACAGCTTTTGAAAGTTGAGAGCACACCCCTGGAGAACCGACTGTGCTTGCTTACGTTTGGTTCATGACTTAAAAATCGAGTACAGGTGATGAAACCTTGGCAGTGTTAACAAAAAAGTAGTGTGTATTGTGCTATTTTTTTGCTCTAGAAACTTAACCTTTTGTAGAGAAAAAGGAACAGTCAAATTTTCACCCATTGAAGTTGCATTCTGACAAAAAAGTTAATGCTAAATATTAATAGCCATCAAGCTTTGTATTTTAGCCAACATAAGTACTTTCAACAAACTCAGGTGGTGTATCAGGGAGACTTTGCTGGGTGTATTTGTGTATTTTCTGCCTCTGGGATGGGATGCACTCTAATGCCAGGCTGTTTCTCTGCAGGAGTCATTCCTGATGAGACTAAGGCTTTGTCTCTCTTGGCACCAGCTAATGCAGTGGCTGGGCTGCTGCCCGGAGGTGGACTGCTGCCCACTCCCAACCCACTCTCTCAGGTAGGATCCCACCTGGGCTGGGCCAGGGGAGACCATTGGGTGTGTTCTGCTGGGTTCTCACTTCTCTTCTGCAGTTCTCACTGCTCTTTTTTTCAGGCCTGATGTGCATTAGACAGTTCCCAGAATAGTTCCAAACCCTGATAGTTTGTTATAGCTCTGATATGAATTGGGGCAAAACAGTGATTAGTTGCTAAATGGGATCTTCTTATTTCCCTGAAATGATGCTTCTGGTATCTCAGGGCCCTGTTTGTTTCTGTCTCCCATCCCTTTTTATCCATTGTACTTACAGATTTGCCAGCAGTAGAGATCTCATAGGTTTTAAATTCCTGGAGTCCAAGGAGCTGCCATGCTGGGAGATTCCTTTCATTAATACTCCAGCTGAGGGGAAAATTGGAGCCTCGTTATCTGAACCCACAAGAATTCATGTGGAAGATGAACAGTGAGAGTAATACATTGTGGGAACACACATCTCTTACCAGGGAACAGAGAATCCAAGTCAAGAGGCAAATTAATAATAATAAAGCTTCATTAATTCTGCAGTTCTCAAACCTACTTCAGCTTAGCTGAAGGATCCCATTGCCATGGAGCTGCTCAGAAGATATTTAACCCAATGTGGAGGGGAAAGCCTAAATTTTAACTTGGAAACGAGGAAAGGGGTGGAAGAACCAAATACAGCCTGAAAGATTCCATACACTAAGAACTGTGTATATAAATTCCTGAAAATGGTGGTTGAGCCACCTTAATTTTCGCTCTGTCACTCAATCTGGTTCTAGTTCACTTAATGGTGGAATGTATTTAACACATCCATGTGATGGGAATTCAGTGAAGTCAGTTTTTTCAAACACATCTTCAAAGTGTGTTTGGTTTCAGTGTCTATTGATCATCTCAATTTAAATGGCCAAACATGAGCTGCTTTAATGAGGCTTCTGGAGGAATTTAAGGAATTCAGACCTATGTCATTATCCTACTTGCTCTTCCAGTAGCTTTTCAACCCATTTGCCAGTTCTAACCAGATCTGAGAAATCTACAAAGATGTAATATTGTTACATTGCCTTTTAACATAAAACATTCATTTCAATCCTAAATTGAACTAGAAATGAGGTGGTTGCCTCAGGAACTTATAAGGATTTTTCATTTTAGCACTGGGAAAATCATTTCATTTTGAACTATTCCTTGAATTTGGTGAAATGCTTTACTTTCTTGCCTTTCCCCCCCCCTACCTGTCAGGATGCAGAGGAAGCACAATTCTATCCACTTTCATGTATAGTAAGCCTTGGAATCCCTGAATAAGGAATCCCGAAACACTCTCTCTGACCTTTGTATAATGTTTCCTGTAGCTGGAAGCTGAAGTAAGGCCCAGCTCAGGTTTCCACATGCCTCATGTGTGGAAATGTTGATTTTCTCCTTGCTAACCCAGGTTCTTATTAATGACTGTGCTCTAATTGCTGTCTCTGTCCCAGATTGGTGCTGTCCCTTTAGCTGCTTTAGGAGCTCCTGCTCTTGATCCTGCCCTTGCTGCTCTCGGGCTTCCAGGAGCAAACCTAAACTCTCAGGTATGGCTCAAAATACCCTTCGTTGTCCCCCCTCTTTTCTATTTTAAAAGTAATTTTCATTTAAATACTGCCTGGAAACTCCAGTGATTGGTTTCTATGAGAACCTGCTTGGAATAAGGAGTATTGGCTTGAATACCAAATTAAGTGCTGGAAAGGCCTGAGAAATAATTTGGGAATAGTAATGAAATATTTTAAATGTGTCGTTATCAGGCCATGAACCTGTCTTGTACTTCGAGTAAAAAAAATAGTTCGATTTTTTTTAATCTTTTAGGTGTAGAAAACAGATGGGAGAATTTGTTAGACTGTTAAAGCTGAATAAAAAGATTTTAAGTACTAAGTAATTGTAGAATATTGAATATATTTATAAAAATATATAAAACTATATTAACATTGAGCATATTTTTATATTTACAAATATGATTTTTAAGATATAAGAACCAAATACTGTACAGTAGCAATAATTAAATGCACTGCTGACAAACATTCAGCACTCTTTTTATGCATTCCATGTGGAGGAAAAGCAAATCATGGTGAAAATGAAATGACAAATGGAAAAAATAAATATCTTTAATGCGTATTAGAAAAATCTAAAGTTGGTGTGATGGAGAATTGTCTCCTGTGCTTTAAACCAGCTGAATATAACAAACTGTTACATACATGTAAAAGAAAATGAGTGAGGACTAAATATTTTGTTGTTAATAGCTCACTGGTACAGGAAGTGAGTAATCCTAATAACACCTGGATTTTCCTAAGAGCTGTAAAATACATTTTTTCCATGGAATTTTTAGATGTTTACTGTTCATAAATTGGCATTGAGGCCTTTAGTGGACAGGAAGCTTTGTTCTCTGAGGGCTCTGTTCTCCTGAATTAACAGAGAAATAACCTGGACACCAGGTTATTTTTTTATATATGTACACCAGCAGTGTATTTTTATATATTTCTGTTCTTATGCCCTGATTCTGTCCAGGGCAGGGCCTGTGGTTTGGCTGCTGTGGAAAATAAAGCCCCTGAGCACCACTGCAGTGTGATGTTCACACCCTCCCACCATCCCCCAGTTAAACCAGATCAATGTGCCTTTTCCTCTTGTCTGGGGTTCTGGTCTGGTTTTTCTGTCTGTGAAGAATTCCTGCCTTAGTCACTGCTGAGAGGGTGTTCAAGGAAGATAGTCCTGAGCACACACATGATTTTAACTTGTTGGTTTTTATCCCCTCACAGTCTCTTGCAGCAGATCAGCTCCTAAAACTGATGAGCACAGTGGATCCAAAGTAAGCATCAATGTTCACTAATACTTATATTGCACTGCATGGGATCTGGGGAATATCTGTGGGAATTCAGTGTTCAATTCTTGTCCTGTGGGAGGCAACTGGCAGCTTGGATGGGGTTTGGGGCACCCTGGTCTGGTAGGAGGTGTCCCTGCCCATGGCAGGGGGTGGAATGAGATTTAAGGTCCCTCCCAACCCAAGCCATTCCAGGATTCCCTGATTCTAAGAACAGGCTCAAACAGTGGAGACCTTGGATTCATCAGTATGAATTTCTGGAACTCTGTTTCCCAGGTTGAACCATGTGGCTGCAGGTCTTGTCTCCCCGAGTCTGAAATCAGATACCTCCAGTAAAGAAATAGAGGAAGCAATGAAGAGGGTCCGAGAAGCACAGTCCTTAATCTCTGCTGCTATAGAGCCAGGTAATTCCAGACCCTGGGATGAGCCATTCCCTTCAGGATGCACTTTGATGTAGCACATGATAAAAGCTAATAGGCTGCAGAACACTGGCTTAATGTCTGTGCTTTTTACTGGCTGCATTTATAGCTGGCAGGGTTTTAACTGACCTGCAGTGAATGCTCCATGTGTCCTACAGGATGGGGCAGGGATTAAGCAATTGTTTTTCCCAAAGTTCACTTATTTGAAGATGGCAAAATGCCCAGTTCCTGTTGCTGTCTCTGAGATTTCATGGGAACAGCAATGGCCTCAGCACTTGACACCCCAGTGATGCTTTTTCTCAGGGGTGGTTTCTTTTATCTCTGTTCCTAATGTGTGCAGGTTTGTAAATAACTCTCTTTTTTGTAGCTTTTTTGCAGAAGATTTTATTTTAGAACAAGCTGCAGCAGTTCTCCCACAAATGTCAGAACCACCAAATCTGAGAGGCAGTAGTTTGAAACGCTGAAAATACAATTTTGCAATTTTCAGGAAAGAACAGAACTCCTGTTCTTGTCTTACATCAGAAAAAAATGTGCTGGTTGCTTTTGCTTTTTTCTGGGCAATTCAAAACAATCATTTGGGAGGTTCTTCAGCCTCTCTCAGAATGGCAGATTCTGAAATTTGCACAAGACTTTCCATAGCCCTGCAGCCACCAGCTTTTAACTGACTTTAATTTTTTCTAAATTTTTACTTCTGCAGTTTTGCATAAAACCCTATTATTTTATGTCACTTAAATGTCTGTTGTGTGTTCATTCTTTCTGTCCTCTTGTGAAGAAAAGGGTAGATAAGCCCTAATTTCAGACATCAAAATGAGATTATCTATTTCTTTTACTACATGAAGCTCTGGGTCCTTTCCTTTATAAAATCCTTTTAAATACTAAAATATTGCTTGATTTTTTTTTTCCTTTTCCAGACAAAAAAGATGAAAAACGAAGACATTCAAGGTCGAGGTCGCGCTCAAGGAGGAGGAGGACACCTTCTTCATCCAGACACAGGTAAAGGTACCTGATGGGCTTTAAAAAACCCTCTGAGAGCTGAAAGAATTCCTTCAAAAATATGTCTTGAAAGGGCCTCTTTCATTTGGTTTACTGGTCTGAAGATTTATTCCCATTTGAACATGACTTCCGAAAATTCTCTGCAATAGGACTGATAATTCCTTACAGTGGGTTAGTAAGGGCTGATTGATTGAGTCTTTTTGTTGTGTTCTCTATAATTCTCTGCATTTCTGTCTGGTTGTACCACTGATTCCCTGGTGGTGACAGGTCTCTCAGAATGTCATGTGTCTGACCCCGTGTTGTGTGTTCCTGGCAGACGGTCCAGAAGCAGATCAAGGAGAAGGTCCCATTCCAAATCCAGAAGCAGGAGGCGATCCAAAAGCCCCAGGCGAAGGAGATCTCATTCCAGAGAGAGAAGCAGGAGATCCAGGAGCACATCCAAAACCAGGTAATGGCTTCAGGAAATCACTCCTGACAGGAAATCACCCTGACCAGGTCAGTGCCTGTCTCTGTGTGCTGGGCACTGCTGAGGCGCTTCCAGTGCTGGGGCAGTTCTGGGCCTTAAGTTCAGGAATGACATGGAGGGGCTGCAGTGTGTCCAGAGAAGGGAACAGAGCTAGGGAAGAGTCTGGAGCACCAGGAGCAGCTGAGGGAGCTGGAGGGGCTCAGCCTGGAGAAAAGGAGGCTCAGGGGGGATCTTCTCACTCTCTGCAATTCCCTGACAGGAGGGTGGAGCCAGGCAAGAGTTGTGCTCTGCTCCCAGGGAACAAGGGACAGGACAAGAGGAAACAGCCTCAAGCTGTGTGAGGGGAGGTTCAGGTTGGACATTACGAGGAATTTCTTCCTGGAAAGGGTCTTCAGGCATTGGAAGGGGCTGCCCAGGGAGGTGGTGGAGTCCCCATCCCTGGAGGTGCCCAAGGAAGGACTGGATGTGGCACTCAGTGCTCTGGGCTGGGTGACAAGGTGGGGATTGGGCACAGGCTGCACTCGATGGTCTGGGAGGGCTTTTCCAACCTCAATGATTCTATGATTCTGTGATAGACTATTTGCTAGACATTAAGTTACCACATTTTGATGCTTGATTTAAACAAAAAAATGAGCCCAGGACAAAATGAAGCAGTGACTCTTTTTTAAAAGTCACGGTTTCTTGTAACATCACTCAGTAGCTGCCTTGGAAAGCAGGAAATGTGAGCACCCAGACTTGCAGATGTGGGGCTGTTGGTACAGAGAAACTGTAACAGTTGTGCTTTTATTTTTTCTTCAGATAATTTATTTCCATTATTATAATGTGCCTGGCCTCAGAAATCCTGACCAGGTTGTGCCACCCTGTCATTACCAGCTCTGCCTTCTTTTCCCTATATAACAAATTAGGAACTGCTGCTTAAATGGTTTGAAAATAACCTACCCATGTCTTTTACTAAAGGGATAAAAAGAAGGAAGAGAAAGAAAAGAAACGTTCTAAAACTCCCCCCAAAAGCTACAGCACAACCAGACGATCCAGAAGCACAAGCAGGTATGTGAACAGGGGATTTTCCTTGGTCTCTGTTTCAAGCATGATTTTGATCCACTCTAATATTAAATAGGAAGAATGTTCTTGTAGTTGAGCAACTGGTCTCGTGGAAGGTATCCCTGCCCATGGCACGGGGTGGAATGAGATGGGCTTTGAGGTCCTTCCCAAGCCAGAGTACTCCAGGATTGCATTGGGTGATGGTTCCTTTATGGATATATCTGGTACAGGCACAAAAGCACCTGTACTCTCTGTCTGTAAGATACTTTATTCTTCCCCTGAAACTGTTATTTTTGAGGTAAATGCTTTGGATTTTAACAGTTTCTCCTTGCTCTGTAGCAGAGTGTGACACACTGAGGTCACTGCCAAACTCTTCCTCATTTAGGGAATAAATAGGTGTGTTACTGTTTCAAAAAACCTCTAAGTTTAACTTGCAATTTCAGCAACTGTTTAGTACCATTTGAGCAGGGCTGGCTTTGGAGAAAGAGATGTATTTGTAACTTTAATAATAAATTATTAAAAAACTTCTGGATCTTTACTACAGAGAAAGACGGCGCAGGAGGAGCCGGAGCGGAACACGGTCACCCAAAAAGCCCAGGTCTCCCAAACGGAAAATGTCCCGGTCACCATCTCCAAGAAGGTCAGGGAGTGGCCAAAAAAATGAATCTAGGTGGAAAATTCCTAAAATGTGACCTATAGAGAAGATCCTGGGGTGTTGTGTTGAGGATTGAGTGTGTTTGGCTGGGTCTCTGCTGCTTGTTACCCCTTTTAGCATCATTTGATCAGCTCCAAGCTGGAGCTGCTCTGTTGTTGCCTGGGAATGCCAAGGGTGAGGTATTCCAGGGGTGGTGGGAGTAGGAGATGCCAGAAATCCCATTCCCTTTGACTCATTACAGTAGGAATCAACTGATTTGGAGTGGCCCTTGGTGTTAGTGACCCTCTCCCAGGACGGGGAACTCAAGGTGCTCCTTTGTAAAACACTGGCACATTGCTGTTCTTACTCTCCAGGAATTGGACTCCATCATCCTTGTGGGTCCCTTCCAACTTGGGATGTTCCATGTTCTTTAGCCTTGGCTTTGTGATTGTTGTGCTGCATCTGGAGCTAAGAAATTGGGATTTGGGGGAGTTTTCTGAATGTGCAGGGTGTTCCCTAAGTTGCTTGCTGCCATTTTCCTTTGGGTTTGTAGTGAACTGTAGGTGATGCTCTGGATGTGTTCCAGTCCTGGGATGGGGGTGGGTTTCATCCTTCTGCTGTGTCATCACAGGCATAAAAAGGAAAAGAAGAAGGATAAGGACAAGGAGAGGAGCAGAGACGAGAGGGAGCGGTCAACAAGCAAGAAAAAGAAAAGCAAAGACAAGGAGAAGGATCGAGACCGGAAATCTGAGAGCGACAAGGATGTGAAAGTATGTTTAATAAACCCCTGGAGCCCCCCCTGCCCACACCCCCCGTGTGCCCCACCCCTGGCACCCCAGGGCTGTGCTAACATGTCCCTTTCCCTGGCAAAGCAGGTCACAAGGGACTACGATGAGGAGGAGCAGGGCTATGACAGCGAGAAGGACAAGAAGGAGGAGAAGAAAGTGGCAGAGGCCTCTTCCCCAAAGGGGAAGGAACCTGGGGCCGAGAAGGGCAGTGGGGACCTGGGCAGGGAATCCAAAGTGAACGGGGATGACCACCACGAGGAGGACATGGACATGAGCGACTGAGCCCCCCGGCCACCTGTGTGATTCTTTTATCTGTACTTGTTAATCCTCAATCTTAGATGTATCCAGCTCCGAGCTCTCCATGGTCTGTCCATCCTGTACTAACTCACACCCAAAGCTTGATAGAGGGACCCCCGTGCTCCGGGCGGGGGGGACTCGCTGGGGCCGAGGCTGCATGACCCCCCCGCAGCATGGGCTGTGTGTGACCCCCCTGTCCCCCTGTAGTGTCCCGGGAGCAGGACAGGGATGCTCCAGCTGCTTGGGGAGTGTGGCACCAACACACACCTGGGGCAGCCCCTGAGCCTGACACCTGACCTCACACCAGGGTCAGCCTTGGATCCCACCAGCTTTTTGTCCTTTTGGGTTTAGTTTTGGTTTTAAGCCATGTGCTGGGGTTGGGTTGATTTGGTTTTTCTGGTGGGTTTTGTTGGCTTGGCCAGAGTTAAAATGCACTGACCTTCCTGAGGGCTCTCAGTCTGTTCAGTTCCATCTGGGGCAAGCTGGGATGGGTCTCCCCTCAGGAAGGGAATCCCTGCCCAGTGCCCAGTGATGGAGGGTTGGTGGAAGTTCATCCCAGGTGTGGTTGCTCAGGGGCTCACCCACTGTAGCAGGGAGTGCATTTTAAACTGACCTTGGTTTGCTTTTAAAGCAAGTCCACCTGATAATGTACTTTTTACTTGATCTCAAGTTGTATAAACTAATGAGTTTGTGTTCCTGTCCCACAGTGTCCCGTCCCTCCCGCACACAATGACCCCATGGAATATGCAGAGTAGTTAGCCAAGCTGTTCCTTAGTTCCAGCAGCTCCAGAGCTTTTACTTTTGTGCAGGTAAAGAGACAAAAGTAGGCGACAGTCTGTGCCATGTCGATGTACAGTTTCGGAAATTGTTTTACAAAACTTTGATAATAAAACCCTGAAACTTAAACTCCTGTTCCTAGAAAGCTCCTGGTATTTATTTCTACCACACAGCTTTACCTTATTCCTTAGAGGGGGCTTTCATTCCATCTTTTTAAAATAGGACCTGACAATCTCTTTAAAACCTGGTTGAGTATGTTACACTGAAGAACAAGTTGTTTTACTCTTGGGGTAAAATGGATTTAAGTAAGAATCTGGAGATTTTATGGGACTGCAGAGAAGGACTTGGTGCTGGTGGGAGAGAGGCTGGACATGACCCAGCCCAGAACTTCCTGTGCCCTGGGCTGATCCCACAGCCTGGGCAGCAGGGGAGGAGGGAATTCTGCCCCTCTGCCCCCTCAGGTGAGACCCCACCTGCAGTGCTGCCTCCAACCCTGGGGAACAACAGCAGAAGGACATGGAGCTGCTGGAGCGAGTCTAGAGGAGGCTGCAGAGATGCTCCCATGGCTGGAGCCCCTCTGCTCTGGAGCCAGGCTGGGAGAGCTGGGGGTGTTCACCCAGAGAAGGCTCCAGGGACAACTTGCAGCCCCCTTCGAGTGCCTAAAGGGGTTCCAAGAGGGAGAGGGACTTGGGACAAAGACTTGCAGGGACAGGACACGGAGGAATGGCTTCCCGCTGCCAGAGGGCAGGGTTAGGTTTAAGGTAGGGAATTGTGGAAGGTTGGGATTCTTTAAGTATTTTTAAAAAGGAAAGTATTTGCAAAACTGTCTCATATTTCCATGCAACCATGACCACTCACCTCTGAGGAAGGCACAAGTGCTTTGTGCAGATAATGGCAACCCAAAATTTAGTAGCCTCACCTTCCAGCTGTTACTCAGATCACCAGTGGTTCCAGCAAACCCCCAAAAAACCCCAAATAAACCATCCTGAAAAAAAAAAAACAAACCCCACCCCAAACCCACACAACCTTGTGGAAGGAAAAAACCTCTACAGATATTTCCAGGTTTTGCTCTCCAAGTCAGAACAGCTCACCTTGTGATCAGAGCCCATTGCTAGATTTGGGAGGTAAAACCTCTGTACTTACCAAACACTGTTGAGCAAACTCGGGTCTCCTCCCCTCCCTTCCCAGGCAGCTGTTCCCAACCTTGGATCCTTCAGCTCTAGGCAAGTGCTGGGAGCTGCTCTTTATGTCCTTCCCCCCCAAATTTAGAATTCACAGAGGGCCAAGCACAGGCTGTAATGAAAATGCAGGATTTTATTTAAAAAATGACCAAGAAAATGCCCTTGCAGGACTCAGCAGCGTGAGCTTGTCCCTCCCCTCCAATCCTGCTCCGAGATGCAGCCACAGCAGAGCTGTCCTGGACAGAGAAGCCTGGATTGCACAGGTGGAGCAGTTTCAGAATCAAACAGCATATTTTGGTCTTTATTCTAACAAATGATACAACCAAAACTGACTATTAGTGAAGGGAAGATAAAAACAGGGACCAGACGACAGTAAAACCCAGAAGAAGTGACTTGTTTCCATGGGAGTTACAAACAGTCAGGAAAATAAAGAGTGAAACTGCAGCATTACAGGAATTGGTTAATCTGGATTAAATAACGCAGTTCTCCTGGCAGGAATTACAACTGAGAAACAGACATGAAAAGAACAGAGGGTGGGTGGGAATATCAACATAACATGGTGGGATTCCAGCACAAACACGCCTGGAGGTTTGTGTAACAATGGAATTGCAGGGAGGTGAGTGCAGTGGCTGGACAGCAGCTCCTGGACAGGAAACCCAACGCCTTCCCTGTGCCACAGGTGAGAGCAGGAGGTTGGAAGACCAGTGGAACAGTTGGGTTCAGAAACAACCCATGGGATTTTCCCACAACCATTTCTGAATTTGGTTTAGCAAAATTTGTGGTTGTATTTTAGTAGCCACGAAAACCTCAGGAAAGCTGTGGTGGGATGGGAGCACAGCCCTGGGCAGGCTCCAGGCTGTTTTTCCTCCCCACCTGCCCCCGTGGTGTCCGAGTGCAGCAGGACACAGCCATTCCCACCCAGCCTGTGCCCATTCCCTTTTCTATCCCTTTTCTACCTGGACACCCACCGCCAGCTGGCAGGTCCAGGGGGGCTGTTCCTGGTCCCCCAGCCATACCCAAGCCATGGGGTCTCCACAGGGATGTCCCTCCTGCCCAAGGGATGAACTTGAGCTGCCACACACAGACACGACTCCATCCAAGGATGGTGGATCTGTGCTCACTCCACAGAGCACAGCATTGGTCCCAGCGACCAAACGTTCCCAACACCCAGCCTGGCCTCAAGCAAAAGGGGAAAAGCCAAGCTGAAGCTCTGCTGGATCAATCCTGCCAGAAAAATGAATTTCCCAGAGACATGGGACCAGGAGATGGGAAAGGGGAGGGACCCTGTGCCCATCCCAGGCTGGGGCTGAGGTTCCCTTTGGATGGGGAACACCTCCCCAGGCACTGCTGGAGCTCCTGGGAGACATTCCCGGCCCACAAACACACCAAGTGTCTGTGCAACATAATCCCAGTCAGAAAAACCAGCTTCAGGGAAGAAAACACGGATATCAGGGTGGACAATCCCTAGGGAACCACAGCAGCACAGCCACAGCCTGTCCCCAGGAGGGGCTCAGCCCAGTGTTCCTCTCACTGACAATTCCTGCAGTGTATCCATTGGGAAACAGTGCCCCAGCTGTCCCTAAGTGTGAGAACTCATCCCTAGGAATGATTCAGACAGCAAACACATCCCAAGGGCTGGGGGAAAATGAAACAAGAGCACCTCTGGTAGTCCCCAGAAGTGGAGCTGGGGCGCCAACCCAGGGAGAGTCCCATCTCCCAGCTCCATAGGGAGGGTGGGGAGGGAGGAGGAGCAGCCAGGTGTGTTCACTGGGATAATACAGAACAAGGGCAGTCACCCAAAGCTGTTCCCACAATCCAACTCAGAACAAGCCTCAACAGCAACTCACTGCAAAACCTTCCTACAAACCCTACAGGTGTCCGGGGGAGCAGCTGTGTCCTCAGGGGGTTCAATCCGCCAAACCTGCAGCCAGAGGCCACAGGAACCATAGGGAACACTTCCAGGACCCAATGTGGTCTTTGAGCAGAGACCTCATGGCCACAGCCACCACCAAGGGCTGTTCCAGAGGCAGGTGGAGCCACAGGATCCTCAGTCCCACATGAGGCCACACAAACACCTTTTTCTGTTCTTCTCCCAGCCCAGCCCAGCCCCCATCCCCGGCAGTGGCTGCAATGCCCAACACCCACAGCCCCAGTGATGCTCCTTCCCTGGAGCCACAGAAGAATTTGGGACAACCAGAAATGCAAAGTCACACAAACCTGTGGATCCCTCCCTGTAATGCTGAGGAAAAGGATTTCTGACATTCACCTTCAGGGAAACCTCCTGCCCGTGATGGAATTCCCAGGGAACTGAGTACCCCTGTATGGCACCTGCTTCAGTTCCTGGCACAGATCCTGCAGCTAAACAAAACATTCTGCCCTGAATGGGCACTGGAAGTGGCCAGGGCAGCAAGGCACCACCAACACTCATCCCAAGATCCTGGCTGGCCCTGAGGAGCAGCAGGAGGTGGGTGAGGTGTGAAACACATCAGGAATTCATCATTACTTGGGAGATCAAGTTCCATCATTCCCAGTGGCTGTTCCACACCTGCCCCAACACAGCACTGCAGGAGCCCCTTTGCTTGTTTCCCTACAGTTTTATTTGGGATTTGAATTTGAATTAACAACTCCAGTGTATCTATCCCAGGCTGCAAAGCTGCACTTCTCCCCTGCCCCAGTGCTCTCTGTTCCCTGCAGGTTTACAGCAGAGCTGGGAGAAGACCAACCCCACCTTCCCACTCCAGTGCACATGGACTTTGTTGACAGTGATTCCCTGGGATCCCTCCCTGTTCTTCCCCAGAGCAGCCTCTTTGGGATGGATCAGATTCCAGCAGTTTGGAATCACAGGTGTGCCTGACACCTTGCCTTGTGCTGAGCCCCTCCCTTGATCCCTTGTGGGCAGCACAGCTGTTCCCTCCACTAAGCATCGATGACCCTCTTCATTATAAACTTTGATCCTTAACTCTATGGAATTCCAGAAAAAGTTTTACCTACAGTGCACAAAGAATATAATTTGGAAAATATTTACACTTTTTTACAATGACACCACAGCACTTGAATCTAAGTTTCTTCATACAAACAAATAGCACCATCAGCCTTTTGCACAAATCCTGCCTAACAAACCCCAAGAAGCTGGATTATTGTCAGATGAGGAGACTGGAACCACTGGGAATGGAAATAAGCTCGAGGAGCTGGAGTACTGAAACACCCGTGATGATGGTTGTACAAGATGAGCTTCAAGATCCCTTCCAACCCAAACCAGTCTGGGAATCTCTGTGATTAAAATATGAAGAGGCAGGAAATTAATGTGGAAATGCCCCAAACCAAAGCTCCCTGTGAGCACCACGATAACCCCACTGCAGGGAACCTCCTCCTGCAGGAAGGTTTAATGCCTGAGCTTGTCCTGGTGCCTCTGTGCATCCCAGGTTTCCAGGGACTGCTGAGGGCACACCCAAGCTGACCTGGTGGTGCTTGGCCATTCTGGGGCAACTCTCCCAAGTGAAGGGCAAAATAAGGATTAAAAGGTGCCATTCCTGGCCAGCCAAGCCCAGAGTGCTCCCACACCCTCAGGGACCCCCGGCCAGAAAGCACAGCAGTGAGAAAAGGGACAGCTAGGAGCAGGAACAGGGATCAGGCAGAGATAGCACCAGGCTGGGCCTCCCTCCCTGCAGGGCACAGCTGGCTCTGCCCTAGATTGCAGGAAATCCAAGTGTCCAGTGGTGCCCTTTGGTTCATTCATCTACAGCCAAGGCATTCCTTGAGGATACCTCCTGCAACATTCCACGGCTGAGCTGTGCAGCTCAGGGAGCAGGGCTGGGAAGGGCTGGCGGGATGCACAGGTGGGTCAGGGCTCACATCCAGCCACAGCCCAGCTCCGGTGCCGACGGTCCAGCAGGGCCTTGTGTGTCACCAACAGCATAAAAAATTTAAAAAGGAGCGCAGGTCCTCCTGCCAGGGTTGGAGCTGCCCCTGCCAGGGTTGGCTGTGCCACAGGGAACAGCAGCAGGACACTGCCAGGATCGGGAGTGGAGGAGATGCCCACTGTAGTGTCAGTACATCAGCCATGGATGCCTGTTCCCTTTTCTCCGGGGTTGTGGAGTTTATCCCTTCCTGTGTGCCCCACATTTCTATCCCTAGTGTGGGTGCATCCGTTCCCTTTCCCTGGGGACGCCGGTGTGGATATTCACCAGGAGCCTTCCAGTTTACTAGAGGTCTGGGAAGCGGCTGGGGTCCTCCTTGTAGTCGTCGGGAATCGTGAAGATGGAGTCGTCAAACTCGTCGTAACGGAACTCCTGGAACGTCACAGTGGCTGTGATGGTGGGAAACACAGGGATATCTGGAGAGGGAGGAGAAGAGGACAATGAAGGGCAAAGAAATGCCAGTAGTGATACCAACCTCTATCCCTGGAAGTGTCCAAGGCCAGGTTGAGCAACCTGATCTATTGGAAGGAGGTGGAGTGGGATGAGCTTGGAGGTCCCTCCCAACCCAAACCAGCATGGGATTCCACAACCGGAGCTGTGCACAGCCTGTCCTGGACTGCAATGCCAGACATCCTTAGGATGTCTATCCCTCAGGAAAGGTGTTATTCCTTATGGGCAGCCTGTGCTGTGGTCACTTATCACATAAGTTGATTTACCCATTTCCATCTGTCACAAATGCAATAGCTTTCCATGTATTTTTAGATGGAACACATCACCAGTAATCCTTGAGAAAAAGGAAATCCAAGATTTCTACAAAATACTTCACTCCTGACTGAGATCATCCTCTAATGCAAGAATAATCCAGCATATTTCACTGTTCTTGGAGCAAGGCTCCAGAATTTATGTTCTCCTGAAACTACAGTAACACATTCCAAGGTGAGAGTTCTTTTCCAAAACTCAACAGACCTGTCATATTGCAGGAATAAGTGCACATGTTTAGATCTGGAGAGGATATTGGGAAAATTTCTTTCTGGAAAGGTTTGTCCAGCCCTGGCACAGCTGCCCAGGGCAGTGGTGGAGTCCCCATCCCTGCAACGATTTAAAAGCCGTGTGGATGTAGCACCTGGGGAACTTGGCAGTGCTGGAGAACGGCTGGCCTCAGTCTTTTCCAACCCAAATGGTTCTGTGATTTTTAGAATACACAAAACCACAGGATTTGCTGTGTCCTTACCTAATTTGACAGGAAAGCCTGGTGGAAGTTTCATTTGAACAAATTCTCTAAGTTTGTTAAAGTGCTTGAAGGGTGCAATTACTTCTAAGACATTCAACAATCTGCAAAGAAAAGCAAAGCTCGTTACAAATCCTTGTTCCACAGGTTGTCCCTCTAGAACAGAAGAAACATGACCCAAAGGGCAAGTGAAGAAAAGAGGAGGTGAGCAGTGACTCTCCATCCATCTCCTCAAAGCTTGTGTCACACTCACATCCAGTTCTCAGTGATCCACAATTACCACAGGCAACAAAACAACATCAGGATATTAATTTCCTGTCCTCAGTTTCCACAGGAGACTGAGGGATGTGGTTACCACTCCCCTTCTCCACGGACACAAGGAACTGACCTGGGTTTGCATTGGTTTCCAGGACACAGTTTTGTGTTAAAGTTTGTTACAGGTAAAAACATTTCAGAATTCCGCAGGATCACGTGCATCAGGGAGCAAAGCTCTGCTCTTACCAAGTCAGATAAGAGGCTTGCTCCTCCAACATCAGCCACACCAGCTCCCAGATTCCCAGTTTTAAGGGTTTTCTTGCTTCACTGCCTGACTTCACCCCCAGGTTTTACACTGCCAGCTCCCACCCCTGAGGATATGGAGGACTCTGCAGTTCATAAACACAGTAAAACATTCCCTACACACAGATAACATCCACGGGCAGTAACTTGGACTCACGATTCAATTCCTAAGGGGAATTCCTGGCTCATGGCTATCGTGGCTTTGAAGGTTTTCTTGCTCTCCTTGCAGACCAGCTCCCTGCCCAGGTGAGGAGCTCTATGAGGGAGGGAAGAGAGGCAAAGTCAGTGTTTTCCAGGGAAACTCTGGTTTTAAAAGAAGAAAACCAGACCCAAATCTGAAAACATCAGTAAAGAATCCTACTTTCAAAGTATTTGCTTTATTGCAAAAACTGTGCACAGTAAACATGAAAAAACATCTCAATTTAGATTGGTCTGAGTTCTGCTAAACCAGGAGACAAGACAAAACCAGGGAAAATACTTAGAGAAAATCTTCAAACAATTCCTCATAACCACTGTTTTAGTAAGTGTTAACACTACAGGAAGTGTTTATTAACAACTCCCCAAAATATGTTTCAGCTGTTAATTAAAATAGTCTGTATGTGAAAAGAGTATCAAGTTAAACTAGAAAAAGGTACTTTTTTTTCAGTTTCTCAGCTATCCCTGGAAGGCAACACTGGAAAGCCCAGGTCAGCAAATTCTGGTTTAGGAAAGGAACAGGCAGGTAACAATTTAGAAAGTTTCTTACTCTTCTTTTATTTTTGCTGGAAACCCGGATTTCCCATTGAACTCCCTTCAGTGAATCAGATTATTAAACAAAACAAAACCTTATACACACACATATTTCTGTCCTACTTAGTCTGCTTGAATAGACAAACCTATTTACTCTGCTTGAATATTCATTCTCTATCAAATACATTAAAAATTTAAAGGGTTAAAAGAACTCAGATAGATCCATGTGCCCTTTTAATAACCTTGTGCTGTAATATTTTCATATCCCCTGGTAAGGATAGGATTGTCTAATACCTTTGGAGAAAGGACTATTGTCACTTCTGTGACACACTTAACTCCTTTTTTGGCCCTTCCAGCCTCCAACAGGTATTCCCAGAAAATAAACTCAGCTGCTTGTATCTCCTACAAATGAAGCTCCTGGAAATTCATTTAAATTACAGCTGTTCCCTCCTTAGTTACACACCCAGAGAAGAGCAGCTTGAAAAGATCCAGCCAGCACAAGAAGATCCCTATGTCCCTGCATTCCAGATGTTGGCATTTCTTTACACTGCCACTGGAGTCTCATTGCATCACACACTTTCATTTTAAACATAGTGAATGGGATTGCTTATTACTATCATCACAGAAATGAATTACAGGAATAAATTTGTCAGAAAATCTTCCTTAAAAATAATTTTAAAAAGCTACTTTAAATGTGGATATTTTAAAAATGTTTCTATTTCAAGCCAAGTGAGTCAGGCAGATGCTCATCCAGTATTTTATCAGTACAATTTTCTCTTCTCTCAGCCTGGAGAAGGCTCCAGGGAGACCTTAGAGACCCTTCCAGTGCCTAAAGGGGCTCCAGGAGAGCTGGAGAGGGACTTTGGACAAGGGACTGGAAGGACAGGACAAGAGGAATGGCTTCCCACTGCCAGAGGGCAGGGTTAGACGGGATATTGGGAAAGAATTCTTGGCTGTGAGGGTGGGGAGGCTCTGGCTCAGGTTGCCCAGAGAAGCTGTGGCTGCCCCATCCCTGGAAGAGTCCAAGGCCAGGCTGGACAGGGCTTGGAATAACCTGGGATAGTGGAAGGTGTCCCTGCCCATGGCAGGGGGTGGAATGAGGTGACCTTTAAGGTGCCTTCCAACCCAAACCATTCCAGGATTCTGTAATTCTAGTTAGATGCACTAATACTGTCCACACACACAGGTACCACCTTCCCAGCCCACTAAGGAACAAACACCTGAGACACCAAACCCAACCTTCCTCTGTCCCCCCAAAAAAAAAAAACATAAATAAGGAACACCTACCAACTAGAGAATACAAAAAGCCAACCAAAACCCTCCTACCCCCAACCCAACAACATAAAGGTATCCATGAGGCAGCAGCACTTACTTCCCACTCTCGGCAGAGATGTACTCCTCCCATGTGATGGTGTTGGGGGACGGTGGGGTCAGGGACTGCCGGCGCACAGGCTGCGCAGGGAAACAAACTTTATCCATCCTCATATTCCCTTACATTTGCCATTCAAATCCTACAACTGTCCTTCAGCTTTGGAGAACTGCAACAGTTTTCCCTGGGCTTCTCCACTCCTGCTCTCAGTCTCCTCTGAGGTATTTGGCCTCCAAGTGCATTTTCTATAGAATTGGGCTATTTTACTCCATCAGTAATCAGTTAATTCAAGTGTCTGAGTGCCAAGTCACAAGCGCCAGCTCACACAGAAATCAATTAATCACTTTACATGCTCTATGTGTGTTCCCAGCTGATGTCTGGCTCCTTCTGAAGAGCTCTTGATTTCCTGTGCTAATAACAGGCTTTGCTCCATGGTAATGAAACTGAAGAGAAACACGATTGCCCTTCTGGTTTTCCTTTCATTCCAGACAATAAAGATTTGGTCTAAAAGAAGTCAGAGTGATTTGCCACAGCCAAACCCATCATCTCTTTTAAGAGACAAATTAAGCCTGAAATACCCAATATAACCACAGAAATCCCTCAGTGTTGCACTAATCAAGGTAATTCACCACCATTATTCTTGTAAGTTGTGTTTATCATTTTAGAATTAAGACAAAATAAAGACATTATAGATTTTGCACAATGACTGGTGTGAAAGATTATTCTCCTATGCAAAAATGCACATGATGTGAAGGGTTTATCAGTTATACCTCAAAATTTTGCTCCATTAAGTTGCCCCCTTTGCTCAGGCTCTCCATGATCGCTTTATTCCGAAGGATGTCCTCCTCACTAAGGTGTTCCCTTCTTTTCCTTGATTCCAATACAAGTCCATTCACCAGGTAGAAATCTGCCAGAAAGTTTCCTACTCTTTCCTGCATGAAAGGAATAAGACAAAATATTATATTATACATTTCAATTCTTGTGTATCCAAATAATTGCAATAAGGGGAACTGGGGACTGAAATGGAATTCACCCAACCACCCACATGAACTGTCAGGGGACAATCCCAGAACTCCACCTGGAATGGGTACTTCTATGACCAGAAGGAAACTTGAAGAATTCAGGAGTGGCCAAGGGAAATCTGGCTGAACTCCCCTCCCACAGCACTCCCACCCCTGCATTTCTCCAATAGGACTGCACACACTGGAATCCACCTGCAGAAACCACAGACTCCTATAATAAAGTAATTTTTAGTAGAATCTGTTCTCCCCCTGTCCAACAGCTACTGTTTGTCATCTTTCTTCCTATTTTTTCCTTATGAAGGCAGCCCAGCAGAGAGATTCCACATGGTCCAACCAACTGTCACATGGTGACAATTGTGGGGATATGGGCAGAGACATTCTACCTTCACTCTGAACACTTCATTCTTTCACAATCCCAGATTGGTTTGGGTTAGAAGGGACCTTAAAGCTCATCCAGTTCCATCCCTGCCCATGGGCAGGGATACCTTCACTATCCCAGGTTGCTCCAAGCCCTGTCCAACCGGGCCTTAGACACTTCCAGGAATGGGGCAGCCACAGCTGCTTTGGGCAACCTGTTCCAATGCTTTTCCCCAGTACTTTTTGATCCTCCTTCCTCCCCTGCCACAGCACCACCAACCAGGCTCTGAACTGTTTTCCCTCTGCAGTTCTCTCTGCACTCACAGTTTTGTCCTCCCGGAAGAGCCACCCAGTCTGGGCCCGTGTGAAGGTGATGGATTTGGTGGATAACGTTGCAGAGTAAATGTCACTGCTCATCAAAATGTCAACCTCCTCTTCTGTTTCCATCTCAGATTCCTGGGAGGAAAAATCCCAAAATACTGAACAGAACTTAAAAAATAATGATCACTTCTTCTAAAAATAAACAAATAAATACAAATCCATAAGCCTTTGGAACTTTTCCCAGAACCAGCATTTCCTGAATTTTCAAACTGTTTTACAAAACCTCTGGCCAAATGGTTTCCAAATAGTTTAATCTTTAATATTCACGTGAATAAAGCATTCGAATAGGATTTATCCAGCAGCTCAGCAGCCACACCCTTTCCACAGGCAATAATCCATCTGCTTAAGTGACTGGGGGATAAACCTGTAATTAAAGACTTGACTAATTACAAGGGGTCCAGTGAGTCAGACCCTCACACTGCTATCAACCAAACTGGCCATGGAGTGACTAAAAGGATGCAGAGAGAAGGAACAAGTCTCAAAACCCACCTGAGGACACCTAAATTAAGCCCACTGGAGAAGTAGCACATGTCATAATTTAACCATATTTTTTCAAAATATTCCCAAGCACTGGTTTTCATCACAAAACTTGATGTCCCTTACCCAGCTCAAGTTCTACCAACTGAGCAAAAAAATTCTTTGCTTTGCAGTTCTTGGGGTGTTTTTGAGGCACATTTTGATTAACACAATAAGTGAGACTTCCAAAAACAGTTCCACCCCCATCCCCCAGCTTTACCTCGTGGTGTATTCGCTGGTAAACTTTTTGCTCATTGTCTAAAACTACAAAAGATTCAGAGGGTGCGGCATCACCATTAAAAATGAAGCTCAAATCCCCTCGTTGGCACTTCATGTCAGTAAAGTCTATCAGAGTTGTGTCCAGCCTGTGAAAACACACCCACACTTTAAAAAAAAAAATGACCATAAACACTCAAGCACACAAGTAAGCTGAGTTTTCAAGTAGAAATGTGATTTTTTTAATTGCAGCCAAACACATGAAGGGCTGAGTTTTCAGTGAATATTTCAGAGTGAAGCCTGGATGCAGAAATGACCACAAAAATTGCTACAAAGTTTCCTTCAGAAAATTGTATTGAAAACTGCCAGCATGAGAAGGTGCAGAATTTATAGTTAGGATGTGCTGCTCTGTGAGAACTCCTCAGCACATTATTCCACATGTAGCAGCCTCTGATTTGAGCAACAATATTAGGACATGACCCAAATTCTGAACAGGACTAAGAAACAGATTTTTTTTTTTTTATTTGACTTATTTTCGTTGCTATTTCTATTTTTCCCCCTCACCAACACAAAGCAAATGCTTCTGCTGCCCTGGTAACTGGAAGAGGATGGAGCCAAGGACAGTTCATATCCATCATTGCAAGAGCATTTATTTCTTTAGCAAAGGTGGTTAAAGGACCTCAACTGGGTGACCCTTTCAGCACTAAATGGTGAAGGCTTAAATACTCCTTCATATATTGGCCTCTGATTTCAAGAAAGGACCTGGATTTATCTATTTCCCCTCAGTTCAAGTCTCATACAGGGAGAGCACTCAGAAATGAGAAGGAAAATAATGACCCCAGACTCAAATTTCACCTAAAAAGTCACTTTACACACCTAAGCTACACTTTCATTAGAGCAAAACTTCCTACAGATTGCATCTTAGGAACCATATTCATGCCTTTTTGTTTGTTTTAAACTTTGGAATCCAAAGAAAAAAATAATTCAAACCCCCAAACTAACCCACTTAAAGAGCTGAGCTTGGAAGGACTACTGAAAACACTGAGTTTTGGAATCTGTCACACTAAACATCTTAGAAAGAGAAAATACATGGTTTTTTTTCAACTACAGACTGGAGCAGTAACATTTCTCCAAAAAATACTGGAATTTAATAAATTATTTGAAACTGTTAAAAATACCCAACTCCTGGTTTTCACTGGCATGTCTGGTAGATAAAGCCTTATCAGCTGAACTGCTTTTGCTTTATATTTACTTTAAATTCAGAAGAGAGAAAACCAGCCAGCTTGAAGTTCCCAGCACGTGCAGAGCCACACTGTGTCACAGACACTTGCAGACTCCTCAGGGAATTCCTCAGGACCCACTGGAATCCAGCTTTTTCCCTGACACACAGATATTTGGGTGCAAACCCAGCACTCACCTGATATTTATACCTTGTTTGTGTATTTTACATGCATCAGAAGGCAGAATTCGGGAAAGTAAAGGCACTAAAGAGGGGAGAGAGAAGGAAATTAGGATTTTGAGATCCCTCTGCAAACTATTTCTATTAAAACCAGACCATTGGTTTGACTCTGTGTATATTTTAATGCAATTATAGCATTTTCCATCATTATCTCAATCACATACAGCTGACTAATACCAGAGTTATTTCTATTTGGTAACTGTAAAATTGATTTGTAATTGTAAAATTGATTTGTAGTTGCACCCACTGCTTTCAACATCAGGACACCATTTATATCTCAGTCACAGCTAAGTCATTTATAAATTCTCCTAACTTGTCTTCAAGCTGCTCACAATTTTAATTCTGTGATTTGACAGTTTATATATTGCACCAACTCAAAGCCTGGTTACAATTAAAACAGAACAGCCACAAGCAGAAAAAATAATCCAAAGCACTAAGCTTAAAACATCCACCAAATGTTAAACCACCGTTGGAACTGCGAAGCCATGTGGGACAATGATGTGGACTTCTACAAGGCTGCAGTTGTCCTTATTCTAAAAAGAATTTATTTTATAACAATAAAACTAAGACAAAGAACAATATTTCAACAGTTTCTTCAAACCTACAAAGAATTAAGACCATCCAAAAACGGACTCAGCTAAGAAAGCCAATAATTAGGACAGAGGCACTGCCCACAGCATCCTTTTCCTTCAAGAAAGGGAATATATCAAAGTAAATAAATACTACAGAGAGAAGCACAGTGGGACTCCTGGAGTAGAGCACCCCTGGAAGTTGGCTTTATTTAGACTAAACCTATATTGAAGTATATAAAAATCATGGAATTCCAGAGTGGTTTGGCTTGGGAGGGACCTCAAAGCCATGGGCAGGGACACCTTCCACTAGCCCAGGATGCTCCAAAGCCCTGTCCAATCTGGCCTTGGACACTTCCAGGAATGGGGCAGCCACAGCTTCTCTGGGCAACCTGTGCCACGGCCTCACCACCCTCACAGGAAGGATTTCTTCCTTATATATTAGTATAAAGTATCATAAATTACTAACCTAAATGTCAACCAGTAGCAGAAGGTATAGAATGAATGGTTTGGGTTGGAGTGACCTTAGGATGAGGGACCTCATCCAGTTCCAACACCCTGCCATGGGAGGTATCACTCCCAACATTTTGATACGATTCAGACACGTTGATCGTTGTTAATGCATTTTTGCTCATTTATTTTTATTTTTCTCCTTCAGGTAAGAGAAGGTGGAAATGGAGGCACCACCAGAGGTGACACAGGCACAGCAGAGCAGCTCTGAGGTGGAGCCAGGTCTGAAGCACCTCCCAAGGAGCTGCACTGAACTCACAGTCACCACTCGGAACAGGCTGAAATTGGGGAAATTAAGTGCCCTGAGTCCAGTTGCTCAACTAAATTGTTCAAACCACTGCTCTACAGTGACAGCAGTGGGCCATATAGAGCCCGTATTTTACTCTTCCAATCATTAAGTTCTTGAAGCAAACAGCTTGTTCCCCTCTTATTGTGTCACTGGATTAAAATAGAATTCAGCTCAAAAAAAGAATATGCAAAAATAATTCTGGAAAAAGCTGTCTGTCCTTTCTTTATGACTCAGATCTTGAGAACTGGACTGTGATCTTCCCAACAGGCAAAGCAGGAGAGAACTAAAGCTTGAGAGCATGAGTGTGCTGAAGGTTGATTCCATTATCTCCCTGTGGAAGGAATATGAAAGCCACTCACCCCAACTTTGAAAATCCCAGTGAAGCTCTAGATAGAAGTCACCTAGCTGAGAAGAAAAGAAGAATCTATTACCAAGTTTTTAATGCTAAATAACCGTAAAATTTGTTAAAAGGCAGGCAGAAGTCTGTCTTTGAAACAAGAAAACTTTCTCTAATATTGTATTGAATTTATACTGAACTTAAACATTCCTGAAGCTTTAACTGTAGTAGAGTCAATGCTAATAAAATCATGTATTTCATTTGACTCTCATTTTAAATTATTTTTAAAAAATTAAAGTTCACACAGCTATTAAGCTGTGGATTGCAAAAGACTTATTGTAAATGTGTGTTTAAAAAAATAAACCTTTGGGGATCTGTGATTGCTTTGATTGATCACATGCAACCACATGGAATTATAATTAATTATATAATAATTAATGAGTCAGGTTTCAGCTCAAAGTATTGGAGACACAAATTTCAATTGGCCTTCTGGAAATGTGCTGCAGTCATCAGGTAAAACTTCCTCTGCCTCCATCAACACGTGTCAGGGAACTCCACCACGAGGGTGGCTAGGGTGGATCACCTCAACTTCCAGAGGGATAATTTAATTAACTTCAGATAAATAGCTGATTTGACACAAATTGCTTTCCCTAAACTGAGAATTATTTCACTGTGCCCAAGAGGAATTCATTCTGCGTGGAGATGGAGAATTAAACCAAAAATCTCTTTCATTACTAAGCAAGAAAAGCAAGTGTCATTTGTGACTGGTGACTCAACAAACCAGTAAATTATTCATCAAAACAAAAGATTTAAGGAAGACTTAAAAAGGTAATGAAATAAATACAGATTCTTTAACTTTTGGATTGCACAGATGACAAGCAGGGCTGCCTTACATAAACCTTCTATATGAATTTCTAGAAGTGGAGAAGGAAGTATTAAAATAAACATAATTCTGTGACCCCTTAAAATGGATCCTGTCAGCTGAGACTGCTCTTCAGAGCAAAAGAGATTTATAAAAGCATGTAAAAAACTTTATTACAGTTTACCAGATTGTCTGTTCTTAGAAAATCAGTCACTACTTTCCATCACATCGGTTTCAATAGCACAACTTACCTCTTTCAGGGCTTTTAATAATCGAGGTCGCTTTTCTTCAACACTTTCCCTGGACTGCTGCTTGAGCTTCCTCAGGAGTGCTGAAACTGAACAGGAATTAACTCCAAGGTCAATCTATTTGTTTGGTAATCTATCTGTTTGTTAATTACAGGTGTCTTATTTAACATCTTAAAAAAAAAACAACCAACAACGCAATGTAATATTTCATCAGACTGTGGAGAAATTAATTTTGAGTTACAGTAATTAAACATCAGCCTGCTCTCATCACACCAGGAAGAAAAGCCCAATAATTTTATTAACTTACTGTCTATAAAATTACTGTTTACAAAATAAAGCATATAGTCAAGAGGGTTTTTCCACACAGGTATCAGTAAATATGTGGATGCAAATGTATGTTATTGAACATGAGTCTATAGACTGTGTAACATTTACACTCTCTGAGAAAATTAGCAGTGAGGAGCTGACATGAGAATATTGTTGGTATATTATAAATCAGAGCATTAATATATTAATAATATATATATAAAATAGTGAGTTTTCTGCTACAGGAATACACCACTACACATGGCAATACCCAATATTATTGACATCCACTAGTGAGTGGCAGTAGAACGATTTACCCTTTACTACTCCACATCTGAGGGGAATAAATAGTATTTGGATAATATATAGGAAAAAATATATATACAATACTCAAATACATAAACAAAAATAACATTTCCCCACTGGCTTATTGAGATGCAAAGTAAAAGCCATACCCCAATGCCAACTGATGTATCAAACATCCCTGTGACCACAGGGAGCAGCTCCAATTAGATGATCCCATGCAGCTAAAATCCATCCTGCCCCTGTCACTCCCATTCCAAACACAGAAGGCTCATGGAGAGCTTTCACAATCATTAAATGCTGAGCACAGGGAAGATTTTGCTTATGTAACCTAATGCAATTTCTTATCAAGGAAACGGACGTGCCTGATCACGTTGAGATACAAAGAAGTTCACCTGATGAAGAGAAACTGTTGAGAGAACTAAGAGAGGCGGATGATAAAATAACAGAGCTTGAAGAGCTTTGTTTTCCTGTTCTGAATGAGGCCTCGATTTTGGATTAATTGGGCAAATTTGGGTTAATGAAGAGGTGCTTACTCATCTGTCTGTCTCCATAGCTGATGGCTTCGGCCAGAGGGCTCCATCCCTGAGCGTTTTTCACCTTTACTGGAGCATTATGGGCTAAAAGCAGGTGGGCACATTCTGGAACAAAATATTCATGTTATCAACAGTAAACAGCCAGGATGCACCAGTGTCAGCCATAATAAAGGAAGTGATAATAAAGCCAAAGTTGTAGATATTAATATCAGATAATTAATTGATTATCAAAATATGTATCTGGATTCTGACTCACTTTAACAAACAAACCCATTTATGTAAGTACTTACAGCACTTCCCTGTTCAATATTAGCACTAAAAATAATTGGTGATCAACCACCAATTACATAACACTGAAGACATGGTCCTTCTGCTTCTTAGAATTTGCTTTTTATAAAGCTGCATTTCTACATGTTCTGTAAACACACAACTACATAAGAAATATTTTTAATGTATTACATCAGCTCTCTCCGCTTCACACCCAAACTCCTGTACAAAGAGACACCTCATGGCCTTCCCCTCTCTCTTCATCCCCCTTTGCCCAAGGGCCCAGCTGATGATGGGGACACAGACTTTGGGCTGTAACATCCTGGAATTTAAAAGTGGAATTTAAAGAGGGCAAACAGGCACCTCTGACACAGGAAAGCTTGTACACCAGAGCTCCACTTGCATTCTCTGTCCATGGGTAAAGGGTGATGGGGGATGAAAAATAGTCCTTAAAATCAAGGGGAGAAGGAAGTTCTCAGCGTTTCCATGTGGTCCTTGGAAATCATCCTTCCATTTCCAACCACAGAAAGTTTCCTGACCACGTATCACTAAAACCATCTGACCCATCTGCAGGGGATGGAGCAGGACCCAGGCGGAGCTGAGGCTCACAGAATGTCCCAGATCATGGAGCAGGACATAGCTGGAGCTGAGGCTCAGGGAATGTCTCATCATGAAGGATGGGCCTGAGAGAGGGACTTCCTGGGTTATTTTCCTACCACAGGTGTTACAGGAAACTGTGCTAGTCATTCCAGATGCAACACCACTGAGTCACTGCAAGCACAGAGACTGGGGAGGAAGAGCTACTTCCCTGGTGAATAAACTGTCTCCTGTGGTACATAAACAAAAGCCCTGACTAACTCAGCAAACATACTGAAGTATTTTTATGGTTCCTTAAATACAGTGCCCAAGACAAGAACATCACTCTGCAGTGGGCAGGCAAATAAGCTTGGAATTACTGGCCAGATTCCATTTCCACTTAAACAGGCTGGGAGAGCTGGGACTGTTCTTTCTGGAGAAAAAAGTGAGACCTTAGAGCCTCTTCCAGTGCCTAAAGGGGCTCCAGGAGAGCTGGAGAGGGACTTTGGACAAGGGCCTGGAGGGACAGGACAAGGGCGAATGGCATCCCACTGCCAGAGGGCAGGGTTAGATGGGATATTGGGAAGAAATCATTCCCTGTGAGGGTGGGGAGGCCCTGGCACAGGTTGCCCAGAGAAGCTGTGGCTGCCCCATCCCTGGAAGTGTCCAAGGCCAGGTTGGACAGGGCTTGGAGCAACCTGGGATAGTGGAAGGTGTCCCTGCCCACAGCAGGGGGTGGACTGGGATGAGCTTTAAGGTCCCTTCCAATCCAGGCCATTCTATGATATAACTCTGCCTTGCACAAATAACCTTTCTCTAGACAAGCCAGACAAAGGCTCACCAGGAGCATCCTAAAGGATTTAGGGCTTTACATTTGACACATGACTGACTGGAAAGAAGGCAAGAGGTGAACTGCAAACTGAAATCTAAACCAACCCCATCCAACCTGGCCTTGGACACTTCCAGGGATGGGGCAGCCACAGTTTCTCTGGGGAACCTGTGCCAGGGCCTCTCTCCTGGTTTCCTTGTATCTTTACAAAAAGAGAGGAGCCGAGTCCACCCTCTGCTCTTGTTCTGGCATCACAGAATCCAACTTCTACAACTCCTTCCCACCCCACCCCAGTCACTAACCAGCTCCCTGATTTTGGTCACAGCTCAGATTTCTTTTCCCACTTTTCTCTTCAAAAATCCAAATGGCATCCTCATTCCAGGAAACCTCGACTTGGAACCAGCTTAGAACACAAGATCACCTTCAGGAAAATGGAAAGAACTTTTCCCCCTTGCCCCCAAATCTTCAGGATCATTGAAGAGGTAACAAAACAGGTGGATTTACCTACCTTTATGTCCCAACATCACAGCAAGATGTAAAGGAGTGTTTCCTAAAATAAATCATAGAAATAAAAGATATTAGATTGAAGGTACCAGAATCCATGGCAATTCTTCCTCAGGAAACTTCAGTTTCTGGTAATACCAAGGAACACTCCAAAACCCAACAGAGCAGAGACATTTTTCCAAGTAATCACTTAGATTATATCTGTCAAAATAAATATATCCGAGACACGTTTCACGCTCCAAGAGAGGTTTTTTAATGATATCTTCAAACATACTCCAGTTAAAGAGGTCCAGTTGTGTCTTCAAGAAAGATACAACCCAAACCTCTCTGCTCCCATGGTCTGAAGTGTCTGATCCCTTCCCAGACTGACAGATCTGGGTTAAAAGCTACTCAGAGATATGATACTGATTAAAAATTTAAGAGCTTATTTTATGAATTTTTCAAAGATTGAGTACACATTTTTCACTACTCCAGCACTGGATAGATTGAGAAGCAACAGCAACTTCTCTACAAAGCTGCCTTTTGGTTATTTTAAAGCCTTGTTTCCAAAGAAAGCTGTGGAGATTATCAACAGACACTCAAACCTGACCCCATTTTCTTGGTGATGCTCATGACACAGGTGGGATTTCTGTTGTTAAATATTCCTTGTGAGACCCCCAGAGCTGTTTTTCTGGATTAATGCTGCTACCAGGCTCCTGCCATATTTTATTTATGGAGCGTAGGGATGCAAAGTTCTTCAATTTAACCGTATCTTACATGTTTAAACATTCTTATAGTGGAGTTAAGAGAACAAAATGCTGGAAGCCAAATTTCTTTGGCAATTATAATGAACACACTTGGTTTAGGGTTATTTTACAGGATCATGTCAGCAGCAAGAACCTGCTCTGTGCAAAGGATGCTCTGCACATGTGAGAGGCAACCACACAAATGCCAGCACATGGAATCTTGGATAGACAAGGAAACTCTGCCCTGCATGTCCAAGTGAGCTGCTCTCAATGTCCTGCAAATAATCTTTTGGGTCACTGGCAGCACCCAGGCAGGCCCGTCCCAGCTCACTGTGCTCATTAGGACTCGCTAACCTCCCTGTTTCTATTAATAGCTGCTCCAACATCTGTGAGCCAATGCATCTCTGGGAATCCTGGATGCAGCCAGGCTTTGTAACGTGCTGCAAATAACATTCCTGAGGATCTGAGAATGAGCCACAGTGTGTGCTCAGGGAATGCAAATTATGAGAGCCAGGGGTAAACACTTTCATAACATCATAGAATCACAGAATCACTGAGGTTGGAAAAGCCCTCCCAGACCATCGAGCTCAACCTGAGCCCGACCTCCACTGTGTCACCCAGCCCAGAGCACTGAGTGCCACATCCAGTCATTCCTTGGACACCTCCAGGGATGGGGACTCCACCACCTCCCTGGGCAGCCCCTTCCAACACCTGATCACCCTCTCCATGAGGAATTTCTTCCTGATGTCAAACCTCAACCTCCCCTGGCACAGCTTGAGGGTGTTTCCTCTCCTCCTGTCCCTTGTTCCCTGGGAGCAGAGCCCGACCCCCACCTGGCTCCACCGTCCTGTCAGGGAGTTGCAGAGAGGGAGAAGGTCCCCCCCGAGCCTCCTTTTCTCCAGGCTGAGCCCCCCCCAGCTCCCTCAGCTGCTCCTGGTGCTCTAGCCCCTTCCCCAGCTCCGTTCCCTTCTCTGGACACACTGCAGCCCCTCAATTTCTTCCTTGTCATGCCGGGCCAGAACTGGACACTCTCAAGGCCTCACCAGTGCCCAGCACAGACACTTTCATTCCAAGAAATCAGTGCTCCAGCAGCTCCTGGGATCCTGCACTGCACATCCAGGCAGGCAAACAAGGACTGTTTGCACAAAAACACACACAAAACACGGCACTTGTCCCCAAACATGCACAGCTTTTAACCTCTGGTGAGGCATCTGCAACACCCATGAGGGAGCCAGGGCAGTTTCCCAGCAGTAATTCAGCAAGAGGATTTGTCTACTTCACAACTTAAGCTCTTAAATGCATGTTATAACAGACATATAAGTAATTCAATAGGTGTATATATAGGCTTCTCCCAAGAAACTCATTGTTTTGGGAATAAGGGCATTGGCCTTCCACTGGACAATGATTTGGAGGTTGATTTAGGGAGCCCAACACTCAGATTGTTTTAGAAGAACACCAGGAGTCTCCCACTGTACAGGATTTGGCTTTCCTGAACTGTTCCACCACCAAAACTGGGCCTGGATTATAGACAACTGTTCCTAGGAGTTCTCTCTCCCCTCTGTCCCTTCCTTATCATATCCTAGGATTCCTCTGGCTTACTTCTGAGTAAATCACAAGCTCAATTTCTCTCCCCCAAATAATTCCCAATTCAACTATGCAAACGAATGACAGATGGATTCAGGCAGGAAGAAAACAATAACACGGAAATCTTAGTCAGGCCTTTGGAATGTCAAGACATCGAGAGGTTTGTTGTGGGGTTTTTTGAACAGTTCAAGTAAAAACTTGGAGGAAGATGATGAGCCAGACATCTCCAAAGTGTCCCAACTGTAAACAGAGCTGAGAAAACAGAGAGACGTTAATGGGAAATTTGCGTAAGATATATATGGATTAAGGAAGGATGGAATCAATGAAATGCACCTGGAGGGTGACAGAGCAGCAAAAAGGGGTCAGGAAGTGCCTCAAAGTAAAGATTTTGAGCTGCTGCTGAGTTACTTAAAGAGGAACTAGAGGAGGAGCAGGGGAAAAGCAGCAGGAATACATTGAGTGGGAAAAATCCTCCCCAAGTCTGCTGCTTTCATCCCACCACGATTTGCTGCAGGGCTTGGAATGAAGGTGGCAGGATAAACATATCTGCAGCTCTATTTGTAACAAAGTCCTGAGGAAAATGTGGTGCCAGTTGTAAGGAACACTCCTGCCCTCCTGCCTGGGAGCTGGGCCCTGGATTACTCTGCACCTCCAGCTGTGTTTCCACGTCCAGTGTTACCAAAGACATGTCTTTTTCCCCATTTCATTATTCCTGTCATCATGCCAGTCCCAAGACTGCTCTCTTCATGTTCATTTTGATTTCACAGACCACAAATGAGCAAAAGCAAGGCAACACTTCTCTCCTGATCAGAAACAGAACACAAGTGTCCCCTTTGCTACAACATCTCTGACACCACACACGTTACTTGGAATTCTCCAGCAGAAAGGGACCATGTTACTCTTGAAATAAGTAGGCAAAATAGAGATTAAAACTAACCATGAAGCTTAAGCTGACCTGCCAGGCTGATTTCTTTTTTAACAATATAAACTATAAAATATTCCCCAAATTAAACACGTTTTAAAATGTCCTGGCACAACATTAAATATTTAGGCATTACAGAGCAGCACAAAGATCAGATTCCCCCCTCTGCCACTCCCACTTCTGTGGACAGAACAAGTTTGCAGAGGAGCAAGGAACATAATTTTGGATCTCTCAAACCACAGAATTAGAGCATTTAAAAAGAAAGGGGGGGAAAGGGTTTGTTTTTGTAGCCTGGGGAAATATCAAAGACTGCTCTGCCAACACCCAAAGGAACGGCTCATCATCTCCCAGAGCAAACAGGTGACAGCTCAGACACTTTAAAAAAGAACGTATTGTTTAAATATTGAGGGGTTTGGACACAGAGCAACACACGAAGTCAGGGTAGCTCTGCCAGTACTGGGAGGTACAGGAACTAAGACTGTGCTCGGTCATATTACAAAAATCATGGAATACTTTGGGTTGGAAAGGATCTCAAAGCTCATCTCAGTCCACCCTGGTGCCCACAGACAGGGACACCTTCCACCATCCCAGGTTGCTCCAAGCCCTATCCAACCTGGCCTTGGACACTTCCAGGGATGGGGCAGCCACATTTTCTCTGGGCAGCCTCTGCCAGGGCCTCCCCACCCTCCCAGCCAAGAATTCCTTCCCAATATCCCATCTAACCCTGCCCTCTGGCAGTGGGAAGCCATTCCCCCTTGACCTGTCCCACCAGGCCCCCGTCAGAAGTCCCTTCTAAAGGGACTTACGCACCTCTGGAAAGCTCCCCCGAGTTCCCCGTTCCCACTCCCCATCCCCTCTTCCCCCCGGTCCCGCAGCCCCGGCGGGTCCCGCTCACCGTGACTGTCCTTCTGGGCAATGCCCTGGGTGCGGATGAGCGCCGAGAGCCGCCGCACGTCCCCCTTGAACACGCACTCGTGCACGGGGAAGGGGCCGCGCTCGGGCCCGGCAGACGCGGCACGGGCGGGCGGGCGGTGCCGGTGATTGCCGGGCCCGCGGTGTNTGGGCCGCCGCTCTCGCGAGACTGCGCAGAGCGGGGCGCGAGAGTCAGGGAATGGGGAGGGAGGGACCAGGAGCGGGGAACCGCCCACAGCCGGGAACTGACAGCCCTGTACGGACAGCCCCTCACGGACAGACCTATACAGACAGCCCGGGGTGGGGGAAGCGCTCACAGCCCCTCACAGACACGTCCAGTCAGACAGCCCAGGAGGGGGACCAGCCCCTGACACCCCTGTGTACAGACACCCCTGTACAGACCCCCCGGGATCGGAGATCCGCCCCAGACCCCCCCCCACTCCCTCCATGGGCTTCATGGTGCTGTCCAAACGCTCCTGGAGCTCTGTCAGCCTTGGTGCTGTGACCACTGCCCTGGGGAGCCTGTTCAATGCCCAACCACCCTCTGGGGAAAGAACCTTTTTCTAAGATCCAGCCTAAACCTGCCCTGGCACAGCTCCAGACGTTACCTAGGGTCCTGTCACTGGAGAACAGAAATCGGATCTGCTCCTCGGGAGGAAACTGCAGACCCCTGGGGTCTTCCCCAGTCTCCTCCAGGCTGAAACAAACAAGTGTCCTCAGCCACTCCTCATGTGGCCCCTCCAGACCCTTCCCCATCCCCGTGTCCCTCTTTTGGAGGTTCTTCAACAACTTTAAATCTTTTTTATATTGAGGTGCCCAATTGCACCCCAGGACTCGAGGTGAGGCCACCCCAGCCCAGAACAGAGTGGGACAATGCCCTCCCTCGGTGCTGTTTTACAGCCTATCATCCCTCAGTCTGTCCCTACATTCAGAGCTGCCCCGACCCAGGGGCAGAATCCAGCACTTGCCCGTGTTAAACTTCACACAGCTGGAGATGTATCCAGCGTTTCTACACGCGAACAACAGCGTGGTTACCAGGAGAGGGGATACACAGTGAGCCAGGCAGCTCTGCCTGCTTCCCAAGGGACTGCCCTTCCCAGAGGGATGAACCTGCCTGTGTCCATCTTCTTGGAGCAGCACAGCTCCTCTAGCACAGGATCTGGTCCTCAAGAACTGCTCCCACCCATCTCAGAGGGGGAGAAGCACCGTGCCTGGTGCTGCATATCATGAGGGAAGGGCCCAGGTCCTTAGTCCGCTGCCAAAATCTGCTGTGATGACTCCGCTGGGTTCCTCTGGGATGTGTAAAGTGCCAGGGTGGATCAGGAGCATGTTGGTCTGAGGTGTAGTGACGCAATGGAGAGATGACCCCATGTATCTATGCACTGCATTAACACACAAAACAGAGGTCTAAACAAACCACACAAAAATGAGCCAAATCACAGAAAGAACAGGAGCTCCAGGAGATTTCCTGGGTCATGAAGTGCTCTCCTACCATGAATCCCCTTGGGAGCAAAGGAAAAGCAATAGGCTTCTGATGCTCCTCTGAACAAAACATAACCCAGACTCTTCACTATTCACCCACTTTCCTCATTTTGGTGCCTATTTTCTTCCCTGAGGGACAGGGAAATAGTAGGAAAAGCCCCAGTGTGATACATGACTGTGAAACAAGTTCCCTGGGGAACAATGGGACCTGGACAAGTTGTCTTCCTCAAAACCATGTGCTGGGAAAGGGAAAGATGGGACAGTCACTCTGTCCTGGTGTCAGTCCTTGGAGGTGCATTGTCAGCTTAGAAAGTACCTGTTCAGGTCAGAACTTCCTGATTTCTCACAGCAGCTCCTGCTCCAGTGCCAGTTCTGCAAGTTTCCGCTTCCAATAGTGGAATGAATAATTTAAAAAGTGATGATGTGTCAAATTCCAGGTACACTGGGTATTTTACTAATGCTTCCAGGGCAAACTACCTCCAGGTCGTCAGGGAGATCAGACCTGCTGTGGTACAGAACTGCCTGCTGGGGTGACCTCTGCCTTTCCCTCAGAGTGGCATCTCCACTCATCCTAAGTGTCCAAGAAGAGTTATAGGGAGATTTAGGACCTATGAAATAAAATTTCTGTGAAAGCCCAGCCTCTTCCCACACAGCTTTTTACAGTCTTAAAACAGAAATTTAAATAATTCTGGGGAAAACAAAACACCAAAGTTGCTTTTGCTCTATATTCCATTGGTTTTTCCAACAAGATTTTCTGTCTCTTCTTGTTTTTAGGGACAATTAAACCTCATTTACAGGGAGGATGTGAGAGGTTGGCACTGTCAGCAGGTCTGATATCTCCTGACAGTTCTCTGGTGCTGTGCTGGAAACACACATGGAGCACAGCTAGTCTTGTGGAATAGGTGGATTACCTCAGGCTTTAGCTGATGTTGGAAGCTTCATGTTACATTTTTAATTACTGAAGGCATGAAGTCACTGTTTACCAGCTTATTATGGAGTCCTTTTTCAATACAGAAATGCAACTAAGACATTACTCATGGGAAGGGCTCTGGGAAAAATTGGTGTTTGTAGTGAATCCCAACTGTGTAATTATTATGGACCTAAAAATTCTTAAGAATTGGGGGTTTTTTGACCAGAAAAAGCAGGTAAGGAACTTCAAGACATCAAGTGGAAGTGTTGATTCTCTTTGCAGTTCGTGCTGTCCCAAAGCACTTCAGGAATTTTTATATCTCCTTATTACACAGGAAAAACTACAAGCTCTTCACTTGGCCTGATCCATGGGACTAAAATCCTTTTTGTCCTGGCTCAGTGAAGCAGTTCAGCAGGAGGTTTTGGGGATATTTGGGTGAGATCTGTGTCCATGAAAGGAGCAGGAGCACCAAGGGACAGGCCCAGTCTCCTCCAGAAACCTGCAGAGTTGACCAGTGGGAAAAAGGAGGAAGAAATTTTGTATGCCAAGGAAATAATTCCAGTTTCGTTTTGCCTCTGCTTGATTATCCTGGATTTCATAATAGAAATTGTTATAAAAAGGAGACAGACCTGTTATGGGATTTGGTGATACCTGAAACGCTGTGACCCAGCAGGACGGTAGGTGCACAGCAAAGCTTTGCCCCTGAGCTTTGTGTGGACATTTTCCACAGGATCTGTCTCCCACAGGAAGCTGATTTGTACCACAGGATGAAATTCCTCCCTCCTAAATCTCAGGTTCCTGCTGTATGCCCAGGCTGAGACACTGCCCTGTGCACACCCAGTGGTTTTGCTCTGCTTAGATCAAGTTTTGCTCATATTTTATTTGTATTTTTGTTGTAAAGAAAATGTTTCTTTAAAAAATATAATATAAACCCCCTTTGTACGTATCCTTCAGCACACTGGACCCACCCCTGTGTGCCCTTTACCCTTAGAAGGGAAACTGGTGTTCCGTGGATGTCAATCCATGTGGAATAACCTTGGCAGGATGACACAATGAATTAATTTTTAATCCCAGAATGCAGAATGTGTCAGGCTGGAAGGAACCACAGTGGCTCACCTGGTCCCACCTCCCTGCTCTGGCAGGGTCATCCCAGAGCGCACGGGACAGGATTGTGTCCAGATGGTTCTGGAATATCTCCAGTGAGGAGACTCTGCTCCACTCTGGGCAATCTGTCCATTCTTCCTCATATTCAGGTGGAACTTCCTGGGCATCAATTCCTGCCTGTTCATCTTGTCCCATTACTGGGCACCCTGAAGCAGAGCCTGGTCCATCCTCTGACACCCCCTCTTTAGATATTTATACACATTAACAAGATATTTCACAGAATCCCAGAATAGCTGGGCTTGGAAGGGACCTCTGGAGATCACGCAGTTCAAACTTCCCTGTCAGGGCAGGGTCACCTGGAGTAGGTGGGTTTGGAATATCTCCAGAGAGAGAGAGAGCCCTCCCTGGGCAGCTGTTCCAGTGCTCTGTCCCCTCCATGGAGAGAAGTTCTTCCTTATGTTGAGGTGGAACTTCTTGTGTTTTAGTTTATGACCATTGCTCCTTGGCCTGTCTCTGGGCACCACTGGACAGAGCCTGAGACCATTCTCTGACACCCCTTGGAGATATTTGTAGTGGCTGAGGGGATCTCCTCTCAGTGTCTCTTCTCAAGGCTGACCCGGCCCAGCTCCCTCAGGTCACTTCTCATCAGAGGTGCTCCAGGCTCCAAATCATCTTTGTGTCCTCTGCTGGACCCTCTCCAGCAGCTCCATGTCCCTCGTGTTCTGAAGAGCCCAGAACTGGACACAGCACTCCAGATGTGACTCCTCAGGGCTGAGCAGAGGGGTAGGATACCTTCCCTTAGCTGCTGGCAGTGCTTTTCCCAATGGACCCCCGGAATCCCTTGTCCCTCCTGGCTCCAGGACACACGGTTGGCTCAGGGACAACTCGGCCTCCAAAGTGCTGCTCTCGTAGGTCACTCCAGGGTGTACTGGTACTGGGGTTACCTCTGCCCGGATGCTGAGGTGATCCAGGCAGCGCTGCTCCCTTTTCGCCTCCCGGGGAAGGCGCCCCTGGATCGGGACAATCCCCCAGGATCGGGACGATCCCGGCTCGCGAGCTCCCTCCGCCGGGCGGGCTCTGCTACTGGCCCCGCCCCCTCGAGGTCGCAGCCAATGAGGAGCCGCATCGAGGCCCCGCCCCCGCCGTGCCCCCGGCGGTGCCGCGGCGGCTCCGGCAGTTCCCGGGACACGCGGGACACGCGGGACGCGCGGCCATGGAGCACGGCTTCCTGCCGCCCTTCCCGCACTTCGCCACCCGCGCCATCCACGCTGGGCAGGACCCCGAGCAGTGGCGCTCCGGGGCCGTGGTACCGCCCATCTCGCTCTCCACCACCTTCAAGCAGCGGGCGCCCGGCGAGCATGCGGTGAGTGCGGCCGTCACCACGGCATCGGGTCACCCCCGGGGCACCGACACACCCACGGGGGTACCGAGCCATCCTCGGGGGTACCGAGACACCCACGGGGGCGCTGAGCTACTGGGCGCACCTGAGGGGGACCCCGAAGGCCCGGCGTGGGGAGGTCCGGGAAGCGGCAGCGCCTGGGAAGGGGAGGGAGCTCACGGTGGAAATGTTTTCCCATGTGGCAGCTTCTGGACAAACCGAGCATCTTTTCGCCGCTGGAAGCGGTGGTTTTGCCCAGGGAGGGTGTGGAGTCTCCCTCACTGGCGATATTCTAGACCTATGTGAACACCATCCTGTGCCACGTGCCCCGGGATGACTGTGCTGGAGCAGGGAGGGGGGACCAGGTGAGCCACTCTGGTCTCTTCCAGCCTGACCCAGACTGTGAGTGTGTTTTCCCGGGAACTGAGAGAGTTTGGGATGATTTCCGTGTGAAATGGGGAGGAAGGGGATGCTGCTGCCCAACTCCATGGGCTGCACAGAGCCAGGACTCTGAGAAGCTTTACCTACCCATTTTCCAGATGCAGGGCCCAGGCAGAATCCATGTTCTCCTTCACACATATTGTGTGAGAGGCTGCTTTAGTTTTCCTTCCAAACAGAAGGAAATATTTCATAAGAATTTTGTGGCTGCCCCACAGAAAGTACTGGGAAGGTTTGCACTGATCTATCATGAAGTTTCTGATGGGCCATGGCACAAATCTGCCCCATCTAAACCAGGATGTGCTCCAAAGCCACAGACTGAACTGGACTGGTTGTGCAGAGGGGATGTGCCTTGTGATCCCTGATTCCACACAGAATTCAGCTGGGAATGCCTGGGAGCAGGCAGCTGCACTGGAGAAGCCCTCAGAAGGAGTCAGCTGCTGTATACACAATCTTGATGTCAGGCTGTTGGTGTTCCTGCCAGGAGCTTTGCGGGAGCAATCCTCGGGATTCCAGAGCACGAGGAAGTTGTCATTAAACAGGAATTCTCAAAGAATGCAAAACCCAGGGTGCTCAGCAGGTTCTCTGTAACAACTGCATCCAGCATGCAGCAGTGGTTTTCCCCATTAATTAGAAAGAAGTTATTTACAGAGAGAGTGATCGGGCACTGGAATGGCCTGCCCAGAGAGGTGGTGGATTCACCGTCCCTGGAGATTTTTAAGATGAGGCTGGATGTGGCACTGAGTGCCATGATCTAGTAATCACAGTAGTAGTGGATCAAGGGTTGGATGTGATGATCTCGGAGGTCTCTTCCAACCCAGTTAATTCTATGATTCTGTGATTCTCAGAATTCCCATAAAAGCTGGAGCAGCGAATTGTGGAACTTGCCAGGGACATGTTTGGGCTCTCAGGAAGTGATGAGTACAGTTGGCCCTGTGCCATCTCTCAGGCTGAGTGTGGTGGAGATGGGAAAATTTTCCTGATAATTCCTTCCAGAGAGACTGTGGCGTGTTGCTCCCTGCAAATATTCAGGCACCCTCTGGACACAATCCTGTGCCATGTGCTCTGAAATGGCCCTGCTTGAACAGGGATGTCAGAGCAAATGTCTCACTGTGGTCCCTTCCAACCTGACCCATTTTGGGATCTGAGAGTGAGTGGACTGTGTCAGCTCAAGACTTTTTCTCCAACAGTGACCACAGATGGATGTTTAGGAAAAAGTAGGAGAATGTGGCTGCTTCCCTAGTGCACCCCCAGACAGCTTTTGCCTGTGGGAATGCCCAGTTGTTGTGCCAGGAAACCCTCCTGCTGTTCTGGGAGGAGTTGGATGCCCCCAGTGAGGGCTCTTGAAGGAACCTGGAAGTAGTATTGTCTAAAGCCTTCCCAGTGCTCTCTCTTACATTGTCTCTCACTCCTACCCCAGGGATATGAGTACAGCCGGTCTGGGAACCCGACCCGGGATTGCCTGGAAAAGGCTGCGGCTGCTCTTGATGGAGCTAAATACAGTGAGTAATTCATGGCTTGGGCAGGGCTCGGGGCAACCTGGATTGGTGAGAGGTGTCCCTGCCCATGGTAGGGGGTGGGACGGGGTGAGCTTTAAGTCCCTTCCAACCCAAACCATGCCATGATTCCACGATCACCGCTCTTATGGCAAGAGCTGCTTCGTAGTATCAGAGTCCAGCAATTATTGTTGGAAAGTCCAGCTCAATCCCTGGCTTTCTGTCATGCCTCCTTCACTGTGTTTGATGCCTGAGCTAAGTTTGATCCACCCCTGTGCAGCAGCACTGGATGCAGTGGGGAGGGGGAGCAGGCAGTCCCTGGTCCCAATCTGTTCCCAGTCTGGCACCAGTGCCTGTCCTGGTCCTAAGTTGTGAAAATCAAGCTGCTGCTTTAACTGCCTCCACTCACCAAGTGAGGGATAGTGAGAGTGATAGAACAGGTTCCTTTAAGAGGCAAAGTGAGAGAGGTGAAGGCAGGTCTGACCAGGTTGTATCACGTCTGCCACTTACACTGTTCTGTTCCAGGTTTAGCTTATTCTTCGGGCTTAGGAGCTCTTCTGAACATCTGTCACCTGTTGAAGACAGGGGACACAATCATCTGCATGGATGATGTCTATGGAGGTATGTACAGCACCACAGGGGCTTTGATCTTCACTGTGCAAAGGATAAAATGGACCTGAACTCTCTGAAATTCCCCTTTTCTTTGAAATCTTTTCACCTTGTGAGAGCACAGATCGCTCCTGTCTGATTTGGGTGTTAGAAATTCAGGCACTGAAACATTCCATTGGCACAACAGGGAGGTTTAAAAATGTGTAACAACAAATACATGTTTGCTTGAGGGGAAATAGTAACATCTTAGTGCTGCACAGGTTTGTTTCAGAGCAGGACCCTCTTTCCAATGGCTGGTGTTTCTCTGATCCCTTGCCTAGGTTTGACCCTTTACCAACCACCATTTTGCCTGGACTGTTCCAGACATCTGTTCCATCATCTCCCCACAAAGCACAGCTTCCCTCTTTTGTCCCCGTGTTTTCCAAACACTTCAGAGGTGCCACAGCCCATTCTTAGGTGTTGATCTTGTATCACATTTATCAACAACTCCCAGTCCCAGAGGGCATCCACCTCAACCAAGTCCTTCAGAAGGTGGAGGTCACCCAGAATTCCTGAGGAGGAACATGCTGGCAGGACATGGTATGATGGTTCCTCGGTGTGTGACCTCTGTTCCATTGGTCAGGAGGGCTGGTGTCTCCAAGGCCTTGGCACAAAGAGATCCAACCTGCTCTGTTATCAAGGGAAGGTTAGAGGCAGGTTTTCCAATCAATAGCCGGAAAACTTGAAAATCAACTTTCCTTTTCCTTCGAAGTGCTGAGTGTTTGCCAGTCAGTTCTCTGTGCTTGTGCACATCAAATTAAACACACACATTTGCTGTTCACATTGAAGTTCTGTCATGCCAGATAGTATTCTCCAACTGCAGCTGGAGCCAAGCTGGATGGAGACAGCAGGAATCTCTGCTCCTTTAACTGACAGCTCTCTTACCACAACTCAATCAATCATTTAACCAGAGCACTGAAGTTCCTCACTTCTGAAGGGTTCAGGGGGGTATTTTTCAAGCAAAACTCGTTCACCTGCTCATTAAAGCCTTGACCTGGGGTGGCTTTTGCGAAGATAATTTAATTGTTTTTCCCCTGATTTTTTTTTCATACTTTTGTTATTAAAAAAGTGTTTCCTTAACCCCCCAAATCACTCAGCTGTGCCTTCAGCACACAGAGTCTCCATGTTCCATCCCTTCATGCTCTGATGGCAAAGTGCTGTTGGACAGAAGGGAGCCCATGTGGGATAACCTCGTAAGAGACACCCAATAAGTTAATTTTTAATCCAGGCAGTATTTCCAAGTAGTGTATTGCACATCTATTGATCAGCTGTTTGCTGCTGGATTCTTCTTTTAATCTTCTCAATGAAAGGTTCCAAAGACAGACAGGAAGGAAAGAATCACTTTTAGTGGAATGATAATAAACACAGTATTGGAGTCTTCCCCTTGATGCTTCTGTGTTTAATTTTCTGTTCAAAAAAAACCCCATGGATTTCAAATACTTCACAAATCACTCTGATCCCATATTCCCATTATTACTTTTTCATGATAATTAAAACTACAACAATCTTTAAACATTTTTAGAAATAAAACAATACTTATTTGTCATTTACGTGCAGCACAAAGCTGTACCCTCCTGACTTTCACTGGGTGATACAAAAGACTGGAGAGCAGTGAAGGGAAGTCAAAGGAAATTGTTTCATTTTGTGATTTGGGGTTTTTTTTAGGCACAAACAGATACTTCAGGAAAATTGCCTCAGAAATTGGTTTGAAGGTAGTTTTTGTTGACTGCACAAAACCAAAATGCCTGGAAGCTGCAATTACACCACAGACCAAGGTAGGGGAGAGGAAATGAATGTTGTTAAATAGTCTTGTTCTTGCTCTTGTCAAATTTTGTGTCTGTGTCAATCTGAGGGGCTGCATGGGTTGGGCACAGCTGGTCCTACTAGGGCACATGGTTATGTTTGTGCTGCCTCATGGAAAACATTTTAAGAAGAGAAAAAAACACCCTGGAGAGAGAGAGGAGGAGGGAAAAGGTAAGAAAGAGCAGAGGGAAAACTGAGCTCAGAGTTGGAGGTGCTCAATGGCACTGGAGTGGATAATCCCCTGCTCCAGGGAAGTGATTCAGACCTTTGGGTGTAAAGACTTTGTTCTGGCTCTGTCAGGCCTTCTCCAGGTGGGATGGACCTGGAATTGCAAAAGCTTTGCTGTGCTTCCCATGTTGAGTTTGTGGGGAATCACCTCAATCACCTCTCCTAAGAAACCTTCCCTTGCTCCAGCAGAGAAAACTTGTTTCCATTCTGGGAAGCTGGTACTCGATAAATTATCACTGAAAGCACTTCCCACTTACCCAAGGGGCTTTAGCAGCACTGAAAATCTCTGACCTGGTGGTTTCTGTTGGATTTGTGCAGCTGGTTTGGATCGAGACCCCCACCAACCCGACGCTGAAGGTCATTGACATCCGTGCCTGTGCAGATGTGGCACATAAACATGGGGATGTTCTCCTGGCAGTGGACAACAGCTTCATGTCTCCCTATTTCCAGGTGTGTTCACCATTATCCCATTATTCAGTGTAGTTGAAGGGACATTTTCAAAAAGGGAAGCACCAAGGAACTGTAGGTTTGATCTTTGCATTGTAAAATCACCTGCTCTGTTTCTAGCTGCAGGTTAATGCTGCTGGTTGCATCAGTGGAGGTGTATCTGTCATTCAAAAATCACGGATTTTGGTTCTTACTGATAAAAATCACAGCAGGCTTGTTAAAAAGTGTCCTGTTTTGTGCCTTTGGCCTTTTTATAGCAATGCTTTTGTATGTGCTGTTTAAGTGCTGCTCTGAACCATTTGGTAGTCTAGAAAACGTAGTGAAAGAAGAAGTTAAAATGAGCAAACTGTTCAATCTTTTTTTGAGACATTCAATATTTCTTCAATATTTTGGTATGTGGCTTAGAAGTTTATAACTTTGTTTATAACAACTGACATAACTTTTCTATATTGATAACACAAAATGAACAGATTTTCTTAAGTTCTAGAAGTGTTTCAGCATAATAAACTTCCAACTTTTGTTGATCTCAATATGGACTAGAAATATACATATAAATTTCCCAGGAGACCAAGCCAATCCCTTGTGTTTTAGGTCTAAAGTCACCCTTTTTGCAGAGTGCAAAGGCAAAGTGTCTGGTTTTGTTCAGGGTACTGAGATCTTCATGATTCTAGGAAGCTCTGCACAAAGAGTTAATGCTCAGCTCCAGCAGCACTGCAGTTGGTCTGGGACATTCCAGAAGCTTGGTGATTCCCCCCTGCAATGTGTTATTCAGTTCACAATTAACAATTTACTTCAGAAAGAGGGGTGTGAAAGGCACAAAGTGAGCTGGGCTGGTTAATGAGTCTGGGTCAGCCTGGTGCCAGTGCTAATGATTAATTTTGGTGAGGAGAGTAGGTAGTGTTGCTAAACCCCTCCAGACCTCTGCTGGTGCTAAGCAAAGAGAATTTCAGAGAGATTTCTATGTCAATATTGAATGTAACAGGCATTTTTCCATGGTGCGAGTGAGTGTTATCCATGTTCCTTGGATGGATGTTCATGTTCAGTCTGGCTCAGCAGCCTTTAGACCTGCTTGCTTTGTTACTTTTTAACACACTGATGCTCTTGGCTCTTTGGAATATGTTTATATTATGTCCAAGGTTACTCAGTGATTAATTAAACGAATTAAATTGTTCACAACCTCTTGCCCATCAAGCTCTTGCTTTCTCTCACCTTCAAAAGGCTTCTGGGAACAAAGCTGGGAGGTGAGGGAAAATAGCTGGCAAAGAAAACCACCTTTCCTCATGTTTTCAGTTCTTTCAGTGCAGTTATCACTAGTACCTGGAAAGCAATTTTTTTGCTCTTCAGACACTTTAGCGAGTAAATACCATTATTTTTCTTGCCTCAGCTAAGCAATAGAACTATTTTTTCCCAAATATGAACTGTATGTTAGATGGATTCAACCACTTCTCTCCCTGAAGCCAGTGGGAAATGGACCAGTGCTGTTAAGTCACATTTGATTGTGTTTATCTTGAATTCAGAGTGTCTACCTGTGCTTTTGGTTTTATCACATATTCAATCGTCATTCTCAGGTTTTTGTGTTTAAGGTGTTAAGTTTTTGTGGGTTTTTCTTTAGTTTCTCCACTTATTTTTTGCTGTGTAAGCTCACAGTCTTTTTGGATAGCTGGAAGTGAACCTGGCCGCACACAGGCTTTAATCAGAGCTGTGAATTTAATTTTGTTTCAGCGTCCTCTGTCCCTAGGGGCTGATATTTGTATGAGTTCTGCGACCAAGTACATGAACGGTGAGTGTGGGAGTTCAACACCTACTTAGGGCAGGGTTGGATGGAATATTGGGAAGAATCGTTCCCTGTGAGGGTGGTGAGGCCCTGGCACAGGTTGCCCAGAGAAGCTGTGGCTGCCCCATCCCTGGAAATGTCCGAGGCCAGGTTGGCCAGGGCTTGGAGCAACCTGGGATAGTGGAAGGTGTCCCTGCCCATGGCAGGGGGTGAGATGAGATATTTGAGGTTCCTTCCAGCCCAAACCAGTCTGGGATTCTGTGATAACATGAATTATTATTATTATTATAAAGCCATGCTGACTTTAATTTGGCTACAACAAAACAGGTGGCTTCAGGAGGAGGTGGGTTGGGAGCTGCTCTCCCTGAGTCAGGAGCCTGGAGCTGCTCTCCAGGACATTCCTGGTTCCTGCAGTGTCATGGCAGGTGGCAGAGGTGCCATGGGAAGTGCCAGTGCAGGAGACAGTGCTGAGCAGAGCTTTAGAAACAGCCCAAATCTGCCTTGTGTTTTCTGTCAGCATGGGAAGAAGGGCTAGAGGTTCAGGAACAACCCAGGGCCTTGCAAAACTGGGGTTTTAGTAACACCAGGATGGAGAAACTGGAGGGTTGAGGCAGAACCCTGGAGCAGATGGAATGGCTGATCCTGTTCTTGTCTTCATTTGCAGGGCACAGTGATGTGGTGATGGGGCTGGTCTCAGTGAACAGGGATGATCTCTATGAGAGGCTCAAATTCCTGCAGAATTGTGAGTACTAATACAGGAAATACCTGGAAGTGAATCCTGGTCACAAACCAGCTCCTACTGGGGAGCACGGGGATGCACACAAGTGGGAATCTCTGCCTAGAGATGCATCCAAATAAATTTTTATTTTAATACAATTAAAATAATGTTTATATTAATAAAATTAATTACACTGGTCTCCACTTCCTATCTGCTTCTAGAGAACTGATGAGGCACATCCTGGAAGCATCAAGATCTGTCTGCCTTGTGCACACCTGCAGTTAAAGGGTTTTTTTAAACTCACACATCAGAATTTTCTTATATGTGTTGATTTCAAGCATTTTACTGCCTCTTAATTGTCAGCAATAATTTTCAGTATGGGGTTGTGCCTGCCCTCTGCCTACAGCAGAGACAATAAAGATAAATTATGTCTAATAAATGGAACCCTTGAGGCTTCAGCTTGTTAATTCACCCCATTAATTGGCTCCCCAAGTGTGTGAGATGAGGAAAGCAGATTGCAGCAGGTGTCTTCCCGCTTGTCATGTTCCAGCTTTAGAAATGTTGGAGATTAGGCCTGTATCAGTTCTACTGAGACCCAAAGCAACCCCTTTTTTCTGAGGAATTTTGTCTCCCTTCCCCAGCTCTCGGGGCTGTCCCGTCTGCCTTTGATTGTTACCTGTGCAACCGGGGGCTGAAGACACTGCACATCCGCATGAAGCAGCACTTCCACAATGCCCTGGCTGTTGCCCAGTTCCTGGAGTCACATTCCCGGGTGGAGAAGGTCATTTTCCCAGGTGGGTTGGCAGGACCTCTGAGCAGGAAATGTCCCAGAGGGTGGGTTTGGGTGCTGTGATGCTCCGTGTCGTCGTCACCTTCATGTGGTGACTCGGGCAGGGTGTCCACCTTGGAGTGGGCTGAGGGGGAGCTGCTCCACCTCTGAAGGAGGGTAATTCACTCCAAGTGACTCCCAGATTCCAAGGGCGACTCAGGCTGGGTGCCCACATTAGCAGAGGCTGAGGGGGAAACTGTTCCACTTCATTCCAAGTTACTCCCCAAATTCCAGGGCTGCCTTCCCACCCTCAGCATGAGCTGATGAAGCGCCAGTGCACGGGCTGTCCTGGTATGATCACCTTCTACATCAAAGGGAACCTCAAACATGCTACTGCCTTCCTCAAGAGCCTAAAGGTAAATGGCAATAAATATCTCCTCAGAGGGACTTGGGACTGTCCTGCTGAGGGAGATGATGGAAGTGGCTTTTCTTGGTGAGGGGAGAATCTTTGTCTGTACTTGTAAAGCTCCTCAAATCTTTTGGGTGTGACCATCTCCAAATAATAGATAATTTGTAAATGTGAGGCTGATGAGAGGGAACAAAAGACGCCTGAGCTTCTTGGAAGGGTTTGTTTGCACAGCAAGGTGAGGTGTGTCCAGGTTAGCCCAGGAAATGCTGCTGACAAAGGGCCTTTTGCCAAAATACCTGCCAGGAGTTGGAAGCAGAGGAGCTGTGGCTGGTGTAACACTGCTGGAATATTTCAAAGTGCTCATCAGGAGAATGAAACATTGAGGAGAGACCTGAATCATGAAGCAGAGAGGGAGTCCCTCAGTTTGGAGAATGGTTGGTTGTTTAGTTGACCCAAACAACAGGTTTTTGCTGTTTTGCCATATGTTCATTCTGCCTGTGTCCTTTGATGTGTTTCTAATCTTGACTTCTGGTTAATTTGCTTCCTGCTGTGGTGGTTTTGCTGTTTTGTTCTTGGAAAAACCAATTAGTAAGAACTGGTAGAGGTGAATTAGAACTTCCTTCTGCCCCCTCTCACTTGCCAACTGATGTCACCTACTGAAAATGAATTTACTAAAAATATGATTTGCCCACAAAATATCGTGTGCCCTGAGAGAAAGGACTGAATCCTAGCACAGGAAATCTGCCAGCTTTGACAAGAAATATCAGGGAATGTGTCCCAGGAGAATTAGTTCCTTACAGTTATCCAAGCCCTTTGACTTGGATGACCATCAGTTTGTCACTAGGCTTGTCCAAAACTAAAGTCATTCCAGAGAATCATAGAATCCCACATTGGTTTGGGTTGGAAGGGACCGTAAACCCCATCTTGTTCCACCCCCTGCCATGGGCAGGGGCACCTTCCACTAAACCAGACTGTTCCATGTCCCATTCACCCTGGCCTTGGACACTTCCAAGGATGGGGCAGGATGAGTCTATTTTAAATCTTAGTAGCTCTTACTTGCTAAATGTATGCTGTATTCCTGAATTACACTAATACCATTTATAAAATAAAAGCTATTATAGAAAAACTTAAGGAAACAAACCGCTAAACATTCCTTTTCCTTAATGTCCTTGAAGTGGTCTCTGCCCCAAGGCTACCAGAGCTCAAGGAGCATTTGGACAATGCTCCTGGGGACAGGGCGGGATTGTTGGGGTGTCTGCAGGGCCAGGAGTTGGACTCATGATTCTTGTGGGTCCCTTCCAGCTCAGGATATTCCATGATTCTGGAACATCTCTTTCCATGCATCCATAGAAACTTGTTAACTTCTTTTACACTTCCCTTTCACCTTTGTTAACTTGTGTTCCACCTTTCCCATAGGTGTTTGCCCTGGCTGAGAGTCTGGGGGGCTACGAGAGCCTGGCAGAGCACCCGTAAGTCATTCTTCTATCTTCAAAGTCTAAAAAAGCTGCCGAGTCTCCCAAAATATTGGTGGGAGCTCTACAATTTTCCAGTCCCCGAGGCCAAGCTGTTCTCCATGTCATGAAAAGAATGGTGTGTTGTGTAGCACAAACCTAGTGGAGGCTCCAGGAATGAGTGAATTCTGTGAATGTGAGAGTGCAGTGATGGAGGAATTTTGACTGGAAGACTGAGATTTAGGAATTTGTTGCCCTGAAAACAATCCAAGGAGTCAGTGTGTGTTGGAATTGTGGAGCAGATGGGATGGAGGCAAGAGGTGTGCCATGCTCCCTGTTCACACAAGAGGGCGTGGTCAGTACGTGCACCCAACTGCCTTGTTCTCTCTGTCAGGACTTTTTGTGGGAATTTTAGTAACACTGGGCTGCTCCTGTTAAGGTTAAAAGGCTAAAAAGAGCATTTATATGGAATTAGATTCTTTTACTGAAAGCCAATTTGCTTTTCAAAAAGATAGATGGGAATTTATGGCTTTTTGTGTGATAAAGCATTTCAGGTATTCATTTTAGAGTAACAGCAAATCTTAAACCACTCCAGCAGCTGGAAGAAATTGTGAGTTGGTTGGTGGAGCACAGGGGGAAATACCTTCTTGCCCATATCCTCCAAACCTGCAGAGAGTAAACCTTTCAGTGTAATTTGGTACAGTGTGACAAGAAAAAACCAGAAGTTAATAGAAAACAGATTTTATGCTGGAGGTTGTTCACTGCAGCTGCTTCTCCACATGCACAGCAGAGCTTTTAGAGCAAAAAAAACACTAAAAAACATTGGAAGAGGAATGGGATTTTCTCCTTTTTTAGCTCCAGATTTTGAAGGATCCACTTCTTATTAATAATTTGTAGCTTGGAAATACTTTCCTGCAACTCTAAAGCCCCTGACTTCACATCATTTACAGTCACTGCCACAAACTTTTTCCATCTGTGGGTTCAGCAGCAAGTGGCACAGAAAAGGGTAAAACCTCATGAAACTTTGGGGGTGCTGGCAGAAAACCAACTGGTTTGGGCTTTACTGAGGAAAGAGTGAAGTTCTTAGGAAACAGGCTGGTTTTTGTCCCTTCAGGGCCATCATGACCCATGCCTCAGTGCCCCAGGAGGACAGAGAAGCTCTTGGCATCACTGACACGTTGATTCGCCTCTCTGTGGGTTTGGAGGATGAGGAGGATTTACTGGCTGACCTGGACCAGGCCCTGAAGGCTGCGGTGAGTGGGTTCTTACCCCCTAAAAATCATTCCCTGTCTCACTGACTGACTCCTGGGAATTCTTACCTCACTTACTTTTTAAGCCACTCCTAAGCAGTCCTTGGATTTAAAGCTCTCCCTGTCAGGATTCCCTGTACAATGTTTGTGTCCTGGTCAATCACAGTCTCAACTGACATGGATTCAGGTACAACGCATGTTGGAGTCACGGGAATACCCTGCTAAAGTCAGGCTCAGGGAGACTCTCACACAGGCCTAGAAAGGCTCAGTGTGTGCTTCAGATTTTTCCTGGCAGGGTTAAAATATGTTAAGAAGCTTTAAGAGCTTCTCTCAAACAGTAAGTCCAATATTTGAGTTCTGCTGTTTCAGTCCACTCCCGATGCTCCTCTCTCACAGGTCTGGATTTCAGACAGTGGATTTTTTGTGTGTGTAGGGTTGGTTTTTAATGTTTTTTGTTTGGTTGGTTTTCAGGGTTTTTGGTTTTTTTAATGATAGGAAAAGTTATCATCAGTAACGACGCATATTTCTATTTGCCAGCACAGAACATGAAAATAATCTAATGCCAAAATGTGTCTTATTTATGAAAAGAAGAAGAAAAGTGTGTGGTTGATGAGGGGCAAAGCATAATTATCTCTCCTCTCCCTTCTCCTTGCAGTTTGCGTAAGCCTTGAGGCTTAAAGAAGGAACTTGGAATTGGATGTTGAAAAGACTATGGAAGAAGACATGGAAAACCAAATTGCTTTTTTGATTTGCCTTTGATTTGACCTTGGGAATTTCAATCTGGATTCCTGAGGAGTCTCCCTGGTGCTGTTGGGTTGGTTCTGCTGCTGCCTGGCTGTGCACGGACTGCGTGTGGCACAGTATGTGCTCTCCCGTGGGTCAAGGTCATTGTTGTTGGGAAATCCATTGGGATTTCTGGAGTCAGTAATTGTGTGTGAGAGCAGCCATGGGCTCACTCGGGAATGTTCTCCCTGTTCTCCCAGAGATCAGTGTTTATTGTGATGGTTTGAGATCACGGGGGTGGTTCCTGGTGCTGCTGTTGGGATGCACAGTTAATTCTTCTCTTCCAACCCAACAGCCCAGCTTAAAAACCTGATTGGCCTTAGATTTATTTTAATTAGGTTGGAAATGTGCTTTAAAGCTTTTCTCTTCTGGATTTTTTAATGCAGTATTGAAAATGAAGCTTTGAAAATGGTAAATAATAGCTTTCTAATAGCAGTTAGTTATGGGAATGATTGGAACAATTTTAATTAAAATATACCTTGAATTTCCTTGATGTCTTCCTTATTCTTCCATTTCCATGTGCTACTTGTGTTCAAAATCAGGTGATGGCGCTGTTTAAATTTTCCTGTGGGAAGAAGATGTCATTGCTGGTGTTACTTTTGTCAAAAAAAAGAGATGTAATTTTGGATGTAGAACAACTCCTGCAAATTGCAGTGTTCAGGCAGGGAATGCTCAGGGGGGCTGAGTGGGACAAGGGGTCTCCTCCCACGTCCCCCCAGGTGACTCTGCTGAAGAGGCACCAAAGTGGCACAAAGTTCTAGAGGTTTTTGTTACAAGACTGACTGCGTAGATCCTTCCTGGGGAGAACATTTGGCTTTCCTAAACTAAGTAGAAATTGGACTTTCTGGGATGTCTTTTTGTGTCTCAGATTGAGAGCTGACATGGAATGGGCGTTGGGTGATGTTCACTCACCAGCTGATTCCAGGCTGCCTTAGACTGTGGTCTGGGACAGCCCAGCTCGTGAGCTGGAGAGTAAAGAGGGCTGGAGCTGAGGCAGGAAGGCAGTTTGTGTTTCACCACACAAACATAAATAGCCTTCATTATCTACAGTGATGATATCCTGAGAAAACTGAGGTGAAGGTACTCACACCCCAAACCACCTTATTTCACACTGGTTTATGTTGGAAGGGACCTTAAAGTTCATCAAGTCCCACCCCCTGCCATGGGCAGGGTTACCTTCTACTACCCCAGTTTGCTCCAAGCCCCATCCAACCTGGCCTTGGACACTTCCAGGAATGGGGCAGCCGCTGCTTCTCTGGGTAGCCTGTGCCAGGGCCTCACCACCCTCACTGGGAAGAATTCCTTCCCAGTATTCCATCTAACCCTGCCCTCTGGCAGTGGGAAGCCATTCCCCCTTTTTCCCTTGCCCCTCCTAAGGGTGGGTTACTGGTTATACCAGGTCAGCAGCTCATAATGACCTTCCACAGAAAGTCCCTCCGACCCATGTGTTTTTCTGGGAAGTGCAACCCCTGTGCAGTGCCATGAACCTGCTGGCTGGTCTTTGGCTGCTCCTGCCTCAGAGGCAGCAGTGTCTGGTTTCTCTCAGGAGAATCTCTCATCTCCTGTGAAATGAAAAGCTTGTGTGTTTGCTTGTCCTGCTGCTGACGGGAATTTCCCTTATCCCATTTGTTTGGGGAAAGATAAAACTGCCAGCAGTGAAACTCTCAATGAATTGTCCCATGATTTTCTTGACACGCTGAATATTGACCTGAAGCTGCCTCTGAGGTTGGACCTGCCAGGAGCTGGTCCCTTCATGGGGAGGTTGCAGTGGTAGGAGATGCACCCAGCTGATCATACACTGATTATTCACATTTTATATCATGGCCCCAACCTGGCAGAGCTCAGGGAGCATTTGGACAACACCAGGGTGGGATTTTGGGATGCCCTGTGCAGGGCTAAGAGTTGGACTTGATGATCCTTGTGAGTCCCTTCCAACTCAGGAGACTGTAGGATTCTATACTTCTGAGCAGGAGATAATCCTTTGGGATCTCTCTATATATAATCTCTGTTCATGACTTTCCTGGATCCATTCCCTCTGACCCCAGATTTGGGTTGTATTTCCCATATTCCATCTTTGTGAAGCTAAAAGGGCATATTTCATCCTCGGGTTGATGTTGCAGCTGTGGATTCAGATTCATTGCACTTGCAGGGGAATTTCTTTTTTATGTTGAGGCCCAGATCCCTTGTATAGGCTAAAGATACATCTTTTCCTGGAAAATAGTGGAGCAGCACTAAGCCTGGAGATAAGACCAGTTAAACCAGAGGCAGAGCTGGCTCCCAGCCCCTGCATTATGAGTGGCAGCAGTGCTGGGGTCAGCTTGCACTCCCAGCCTCAGATTCCCTGGATTTGAGCTTTTTTTGGCGTTTCTCACAGTCACAGTCATTTGATGAAGGGCTCTGTGTTTTCCAGCCAAGAGCTGAACCACATTAGTCAGAAGAGTTCTTAGAAACTTCAGCTTTCACTTACAGGAAAGTTGCTGTAATTGAGGTCCACTCTTTGTCAGCAATGGATAAACTTGTCTACCCAGAAAATGTTGGGTGATCCCGCACAAAATTCCTGTTCCTGGACCCAGCCACACACTTTGGCAGCTTTGCTGCTGCCCCTTCATGGACACATCATGAAGATTCTCCATCTCACCCTGCTGCTACAAGGTCCGTGTCTGAGCACAAGCGGGGAATGACAGCTCATATCCCGCATATTTATGGATTTAGTGGGCTCAAAGGCATTAACTCCAGCCAGCAGATGCCCTTTGGTACCGGCACAGCTTCCCAAGCCCTGCACTCACGTCTCCATCAATCACCAAAATGAGCTTGAGCCTCGTAAGTGCTTTGTAATTCTTTTATCTCTGTTGTGTGCAGGAGCTGACTTACAAATGCAATTTTTATTCCTCCCTTTTATCATCTCCCATCAGGAAAATATTGACTCTCATGTCTTGCTGAAGAGCCAGATGTTGGGAAACCGAGTTGGAGATGCAGCTCTCACTCTACCAATCTCAGAATCAAGGAAGGGACCCACAGGGATCATCCAGTCCAGCTCCTGGCCCTGCACAGCACACCCCAACAATCCCACCCTGTCCCTGAGAGTGCTGCCCAAACTGAGCTCTGCCAGGCTCAGGGATGTGACTTGACCATGGCCAAACCCATGGCCCACAGAGCTTCCCTCCTCTGGCACCCACAGAGGTGAGGGCACCTCGGTCTCTACACACCCCCAGGTCACTGCAGGGAGTCCCCATCCCACCAGCTGCACCCTTGAATGTCAGAGCAGGGTGGGGGCTTAGAAATGTTTTCCTCCCCAGGTTTTCAGCCATCATTTCTAGCTCTTTAAGCACGACTGAGAATTTATTTTCACCTCTTTTGTCATATTCCTGCTTTATTAAACCCAAAGCCTGAGTCTTCTACCAATTTGTGGGTCAACACTTGCCACCAGAGCAGGGCCAGGCCATGTCTACACACAGCTCTCAGCCTGACAGACCTTTATCAAGCCCAGCTGCAGAATTTGAGTAGGGAAGTTTAACAGTTAAGGTTGTTTTTTACCAATATTTCCATGTCTGCCTGTGTTTCCAAGATGTTTGTTGGGTTCTCACCATGGCACAATTATTGACACTGTAATTAATGACTTTAAAAGGCTTCATGTGTTTCACAAGAGCAGTGTGAGATCTGCAGGAACGGAGCAGAATTCCATTTCAGTTGGGAATATTGCCCAAGAGAGTGTGTCACAAAGGCTCTAAGAATGAAGAAATTATATTTAGATTATGTTAATAATTTATCTCTTCTCCTCTTCGAAGCTTTCATGAGGACAGATGAACGTAAAAGGAATTCTCTCACTTGGACACATGGGGAAGAGCAGAAACAGAGCAGTTCCAGCCCCAAGTCATGTTTTCTGTTCCCAGGCGCTGTGTCAAATTGGTGCTGCTACTTTTGGGGAGGGATTCCATCCAAGCAGCCAGTTCTCAACTTGTTTCTGCGGCATTTTGGATGAGGAGATGGGAAATTTGGGTTTAAAATTTAGGAACAAGAGATATTACAACAAATATTTGTCCGAAGAGAGAAGTATCCCAGGACATCAGATTAAAATGCTTCTGCCTGTGGCCAAAGCAGAAAACAGAATGAACATGGAAGGAAGCAAAGGCAGAGAAAAAGTAAAAGCAAAAGTAAAAGCAATCCACCCCCACAAATAAGAAAAAATTCTCCATTCATTGAACTTGATTAGATCTTGTTGTTTTTCAAATGGAATGTGGTCTCCTGGGCCTCATTTTGTGTTTCCCACAGGGGCGTGTCCTGCCTGGCAGCCCAAGGTCTGTGTGGCTTTGGTTGGTGATAACACCCTCTGTCCTTCACCACTTCCCTGGAATAACAGTAATAACAGGAACCTCAAAACCCATCCAGTTCCACCCCCTGCCATGGGCAGGGGCACTGCTGTTGCCTTTTCCAAAGACTTATTTTGGAATCACTTTGGTTCCCAACACCAAATCTTTTGTGAGGGCTTTGACGCTGACAGTAACTCACAGAAGCTTTAGCTGTAGTGATGCCTTTGCCAACAGCCACAGACCTGTTTCCAGAACTGCTGCCTATGTCCAGCAGCCCCTCCAGAAACTCTTCCCAGGAGCTCCAGGCATGTTTCTGGCAGGAGTCCTTGTGTTTCCCATCATACTGATACCCTGCCTTCACACCTCCAGTCCTTGATGGAGCAAATCAGAAAGTGAATATGGAGCACTTGGTGGGACTCAGTTTGACCTCTGCACTGCTTGGAAGAAATCTGGGAAAGGGGCTTTTCTTCTTCCCCAGCCTCTGGGCTGGGCTGGAGGGGAACTCCAGGACATCTGGCAGGAGGAAGGCTTCTGCACCTTGGTGGGTTTTGGGGACTTGGAGGACCATGACCAGGAGTGAATTGATTCTGGTCCATGTAGGAACAGCCCATCGCTGTCTGAGCTTGGTCCCACCTCAGGTCTCTGCAGGAGCTTTCCAAGTTACCTAAAATTTTCAGTGACCCCTTTCAGGTGGCAAAACTCATTGTTGATCCCTAATCCTGAAGTAAGTTCCTTTTTTCTATTGTACATGAAACCCCCACTGCAGTCTATCTTTGGTTTGCTTCTTTTCCCTTGGAAACAAATTTCTTTCCAACTTGGCCATTGGGCCCAGAATAATTGATGAAAACTCCCCTGAGACTCCGAGAAACAAATGCCTCCATTTACAGCAAAGGTTAAACTCAATTTACTCTGTATTAAATCCATTCTTCAAAAAAAAAAAAAATCCAAACAAAAGCCCTGCAGGAGTTTCAGCATTGGCGGCTGGTGCTGTGCCTGTCACCTGTCCCCATCCACAGGGTCAGGACAGGGACATTCTGCTGCCATCCCAGCTGAGGTGGATATTTGTCCAGCTTGGATCTAATAATCTAATCTCAGTGTGTGCCAGGGGAAGTTCAGTTTGGACATCAGGAGGAATTTCCTCATGGAAAGGGTGGTCAGGCACTGGAAGGGGCTGCCCAGGGAGGTGGTGGAGTCCCCATCCCTGGAGGTGCCCAAGGAAGGACTGGAGGTGACACTCAGTGCTCTGGGCTGGGTGACAAGGTGCAGGTCAGGCACAAGTTGGACTTAATGGCCTGAGAGGGCTTTTCCAACCTCAATCATTCTGTGATTCTGTGATCCTATGACAGGGAACGTTTGCTGGCTACTGGGAGCAGAACCATCTGCTCTGTTCTATGGATGTGCCGGTGCTGGGAGCCCCATAATGAGCTCAGAGGGGACGTGCAGGGGGACAAGAGCTGATCCCAACAATTTCCTGCACTGCTGTAAGTGGAAAGGAACCTTCAGTTCATTACCTGGTGAGAAATGAGCCTATTATCCTGGGAATAAAGGAGATGGCATTCCTATTCAGTAGCAGATAATGAGGCATCAGCTCTCCACTCGCAGCTATTCGGTTATATCGCTTTTTACCTCCTTATTCCTTTCTGACACTTGCCCCTTCAGAAAAGACATGAATTCCATCTGCTCCAGCCCCAGCTCCTGCACACTCTGTGCTCTCCTCTCCCTCACCACTGCAGAGCCTTTCTGCCTTTGAGGCTTCAACCAGAGCCCCTTAATTTGATGATCACCGTGGGAGTTGATGAGGCTAGAGACAAGATTTAGTCTTTCCAGGGCTCCTGCAGCAGCTGAGCCCGTGTGGAAGTGAGGGTCCTTTAGCAGCAGTGTTTTGGAGCTGCTGAAAGGGCAGGGTGGGCAGCCAGGCGGGGAATGAAAGGGTTTCATGTCTCTTGTGAACCCTCAGCTGTTCTCCCCCTGAAAGTTGAATTCCTGTGGTGCAGCCCCTGCAGATCCCCTGTGCCTGCTCCAGTTTTCCTGGTGGTATTTCAATCCAGCAACAGTAGCTCCTGCTTAAGAAACCCCTGAGCCTGGGGCCACCTTCCTGCTCCCAGTGGTGGCCAGACCAGCAGTGGGGTGGCCCTGCAGGGTGACACAGGTGCAGGGGTAACTCTGACCCAAGCAGAGACACCTCTCCTTGATCGTATTCTGCTCATCCTGCATCTGCAGGCTCTGACTGCTGATAGAGGATGGATGAGGGATGCTGGATGCTGGAGGATGGATGATGATGCATGGTGGAGGATGAAGGACGGAGGATGGATGGGCTGTGCTGCACAGCGATGGCTCAGGACAGCAACAGCAAGGGCCTCTCCAACATTAAACTGCTAATGAGGAGGAGTGCAAAAGTCTTCCCAAATGTGGAAGGACTTTTTGCAAATAGGATCCCAAGCATCCCCCCTTGGCTTATGGATTCCATGTGGAATTTCTGTATGTATTCATACAGTGTGTCGATAAGGCTTCATGAGATGGATGAGGCTTTGCTGGAGGTGATGCCTCTGCACATCCCTCTGCAGCTGGCAAACCCCAGCCTGACAAACACACTGTTGGTGCTCTGGATTAATGTTTTCCAGGGAAATGTAGGAAAGCTGGTGGCTGATGGCAGAGCCTTGTTTGGGATCCTGTTTGCAAACAGTCCCTCCGCATTTGGGAAGGTATGTGCAGTCCTGGCTCAGACTGGGGCTGTTAAAAAGAGAAATAGCTGTTAAAAGATGAATATTTAATATTTCGTTGTGTTCATATGTTTTTTATTGAATATGTTTTTTATTATTTCTTTATCAAACATACTTTCTGGGGAGCTTTGCTCAGCTGATGGGTGAAAAGCTCTTCAGCCCCTGGGTGCCACAGAGCCCCCTGCAAACCAGCTCCTGTGCCAGGAGAGAGACTTTTACTTGAGAACGGTTTTGAACTGAAAGAGGAGAGGTTTAGATTAGAAGTTAGGAAGAAATCCTTCCCTGTGAAGGTGGGGAGGCCCTGGCACAGGTTGCCCAGAGAAGCTGTGGCTGCCCCATCCCTGAAGTGTTCAAGGCCATGTTGGACAGTGCTTGGAACAACCTGGGAATGAGATAGTCTTCAAGGTCTCTTCAAACCCAAACCAGTCTGGGATTCTGTGACTCCTCTGAGGTGCCCTGATGCTCCTCTGAACCCCGAAGGAACTGTGCTGATCACAAACCAGCCAGAAAACTTCCTCTTGATCCAATCCTGATACCCATGGGGACACAGATTTTCTCAGTGCCTGCAGCATCCCTACCCAGGGTGTATAAATATTCATGAGATGGGGAGAAATCTTTATCCCATTATCTTTTACATAAAACCTCTCATGCCTACTTGCCCAGCTCCACCTCATTTGAGTGAGAGCACTGAGAGTGAGGCACAGGTTCACAGGAACCTGATCCCGACTTATCTTCCTCTCTCACTGCCACTTTCCAGTTTGGAGATATGACTCCCACTCCTCCCATTTCCTTTGTTCTGAATCCCAGTTTATGTTTTCTCTAAGAGGTTATGCTAACACTAATCAAAAGCCCCACAAGTCAGTTTGCAAATTTTGCTGCCAACCCTTAATGACCTGCTAAAAATAACAGGAATGATTCATCTGCTAATCTATGGAAACGGTGGTTATTTGCTCTTGGCAGCTCTCTTGGGCTTGGGCTTGGCTGCTGGAGATGACAAGTGGGAGCAGATCAAGGAATATTGAAGGGATTTTTCTTTGTGTTTCAGGGGAATGAAAACATTTTCTACAAACCCAGGTGTGGGGTTTTTTTGGCCTTGGGGGATCCCTTGGGGGAGGTCTCAGGGCTTTTCAAACCTGTGGTCCCAAATTTGGGACACAGATATCTAATATTATTAATGTAATTTTTAGACAGAGATCTTTAAACAGAAATCATTTTAACCAGAGATACTCCAAACAGTGTGTTTGGGAAGCCCTACAAAGGCTCAATATTTTCTAATCTTTTAATAGGGACTGCTTAAATGCCCTAATAAGAAAATAAGGGCTGTTGTAATCACTTCTTTTTAATTGAAATAATCTCATTGGATTTATTAAAATGATTTAAGTTTTAATTCCAAACCTCCTCAGCCCTGCAGGACATTTATTGTGGAGATTTCTCAACTCCAGCCTTTTCCTGACCCCTGCCATGCAACAAGGTGCAAAATGCCTTAAATCCTGTTACTTTCCAGCTCTCCTAGGCTGGATTAATATTAGATTTGACCAGAGTAGCATCCAGTGCCACTGGATCCACACGATCCCACCTGACCCAAATGGAGCTGCAAAATCTACATGGGCTGAAATTTGTTTGCAAATTATTTGGCAGCTGCTGGCTAAAAATAAATAGACTTTCAGAAGTCTGTGGCAGCTTGTGAATGTCCCCTTAATGAAAAAACAGTCTATTTCCTCAAATAACCAATTTACTCCCTATAATTCAATCACCTCTGTTGATGTCAAGTCTCTTTGCCCAAAGCAGGAGATGCTGCATAGGGCGGAGTGTGGGATCCTTGGGATCTGTCCTAGGATTTGGGTCTAGGGACTCCTAGGATTTGAGCAATGTGGACCAAAAAGCCACAGAGAAAGAAATTAGTCTTCTTGCTTTTTTATCAATGGTTATTTTTACAGTTTGAATCACAAAGTGAGTCAGAATGGAAGGATTTGGAAGCACATGTCATGTTTCCAGATGTAGCTCAGGGAGCTGGGGGGTCTCACCGTAGTTCTTACAGCCAGGATCTATTCCAATGAATGAAAAAGGTGCAAAACATGCCAAATCCAAACATCCCTTTGAAACCCTGTTTATTTAAACGTGCTTTTATCGCTGTGCTGAGGAAGGAGAAAGTGCTTATGTTTAGCTGTGGAAGAAAAATATTTACGTAACTCTAGAACTTCCACCGCTTCCATGTGTCTGGCTCCCAAAGCTTGTCAGGAGGTTTCCTGCAGATTTTGGCATCTTCCCTGAGCCCAAAGTGGGCAGGAGCTGCTGTTGGCTGCACACCAACCACAGGCAGAGGGAGCTTGGCTACCTCCCTTGTCACCTTGAACAGGAGATCCATGACCTCATCCCCTTGGACCTCCTGCTCCGAGCATTTCTCTGAGTCACTGGGGGCACAGGGACAGGGAGAAAAGAGACGAATCAGACAGAAAAAGTGGGTCCTGGGTCTTAATTCCCAACAGGATGGCAGGGTTGCCCTCAGTCATTGAGAAAACAGTCACAGGGATGGGTATGGAGTTGGTGTGGAAAGATCTGATGAATCTGGTGGTCTCCCTGTTGGAGTTCAGAGACTCTCTGTGGATTCAATTGAGGCTGCCATGGGAAGGGAATGAGAGGAGAGGACATGTCAGAACAGGTACATTCAACAATGGGAAGGGCAGCAGAGGGAGTGTGTGTGTGCTGCAGGCAGGGCTTCGTTCTCCTCTGAGCTTTCATGAAGAAAATGAGAATAAAACAGGATTTGCAGGAGATGAGGACAGTCAGGATGGTCCAGTGGTCCAAGGCACTGTGTCCAGCTCAATGTTTCCCTGGATCCCAGGCTCCAATGCCACTCCAGGTGCCCCATTTCCCAGGGTAGCGTGGCCGAGCGGTCTAAGGCGCTGGATTAAGGCTCCAGTCTCTGCGGGGGCGTGGGTTCGAATCCCACCGCTGCCACAACTATTTTAACACCTGGGAGCCATCCAGAGGGATCTGGACAATCTCCAGGAGTGAGTTTTAACCAGACTAAGTGCAGGTGCTGCACCTGGGTGGAGGCGACTCCTGGGATCGATCCAGGCTGGGGGTGAACAGGTTGAGAGCAGCCCTGGGAGTCTTGGTGCCGGAGAGGCTGAACATGATCCAGCCCAGAACCCCCTGAGTGCTGTGCTGATCCCACAGCCTGGGCAGCAGGGGAGGGGGAGATTCTGCCCCACTCAGGTGTGATTTACCAGCAGAGCTGCCTCCAGCCTTGGGGTCCAACATCCAAAGGAAGTGGAGCTGCTGGAGTGTGTCCAGAGGAGGCCACAGAGATGCTCCAAAGGCTGGAACTCCTCTGCTCTGCAGCTAATCTGGGAGACATGGGGGTGTTCACCTGGAGAAGAGGAGGCTCTAGGGAGAACTTAGACCCCCTTCCGGTGCCTAGCACGGCTCCAAGAGAGATGGACAGGGATGTTGGACAAAGGCCTGGTGGGACAGAACAAGGGGGATTGGCTTCCCACTGCCAGAGGGCAGGTTTAGATGCGATATTGGAAGGAATTCTCCCCTCTAAGGGTTTGCAGAGCTGAGCTGGGGGCAGGGCAGGGATGAGGTAAGAGCTGCCACTGCTGATAGAGCTGCTTCTGGAGATCAAACTGTGCTGTCCCTGGGCACCAGCCAGGATGTGGTGGGTACCCACAGGGGTCAGAGGGGTCTGGCCTAAAACCGTGAAGTCATGTACAGAAAAGATTAATTTTGTGATGTGGGAGGAGGAATACACTTTACACTGAGCACCGGGGGCTGGTAACAATGTAGTTCCATTGCATCATCTCTACAGACTCTGGACAGGACATGAGATTATTTATAGAATCAGAGAATGGTTTGACTTTAAAGCTCCTTGTGATCTTAGAGATCAAGGTGAGCTTTAACATCCCTTCCAACCCAAACCATTCTATGATTGGGTCCAAATTATTTGCTGCTGGGTCCAAAACAAAAAGGGAATTATGTTCTGGATAACATGAATCCTGTTTCCCTTGCTGCTATTTCTACAATCAAAATCTGGTGTGATTCTGCTCTAAACAGCTTTCCCTGACCAGAACATACTCCCTAATTTGAGACTCTGCTCTAAACATCTTTCCCTGACCTCTGGCAGCTGCTCCTCCACGTAACCAGGGAGTGCTTCCTCTTGCCCAACTGAGCCGGGGTGTCAGAGCTCAGTGGGTTTATCCCTCTTAAGTCCAGTTTGATGTGTGGACCATGGCTCTGTGGCAGCAGTCAAGGGTGAAACTCCTTTTATAGCTCCTGCTGAGCCATTTGTGATCCCCATGACAGCTGCCTGGAGAAATCCTGGATTTATTCTATTTACTTCTGCATGACCTCGTGCAGGAACTCACGTGGACCCCACAGTTCTGCAACCAGCTGACAGCAACAAAGCTAAATCCCATGGATTTGGAGTTGTTATTGAGCCATCCTGTCTGGATCTGTAGGAGGGACACACTGGGTTTCCTCATCGTTCTCTCCAGTTGGCTTCTCCTGCCATGTTCCTTGATGTCTGGGAATGCCATGAGGAGAAGGAGGTACTTTATCAAGGTAGTCCCTTGTAGAGCTTCCTTGGCTGAGGGAGCTGTGTGGCCTCAGCCTGGAGAAAAGGAGGCTCAGGGGGAACCTTCTGGCTCTCTGCAACTCCCTGACAGGAGGGTGGAGCCACGTGGGGGTCGGGCGCTGCTCACAGGGAACAAGGGACAGGATGAGAGGAAACAGCCTGAAGCTGTGCCAGGGAAGGTTCAGGTTTGATATTGGGAAACTTTCTTCCTGGAAAGGGGAGTCCACCTCTGGCACAACTGCCCAGGGCAGTGTTGGAGTCCCCATCCCTGGAGGGATTTAAAAGCCATGTGGATGTGGCACCTGGGGACATGGGTCAGTGGTGGCCTTGGCAGTGCTGGGGAATGGTTGGATTGGTCTGAGAGGGCTTCTCCAACCTAAGCCATTCCATGTTCCTATGATTCTGTTTGATAACTAATGAAATAAAACTGCACAGAACTGTATTTCCCAGGGATCAGGGAGCTGGGGAAGACTTTGCTGTGAGCTGCCCCCATTTCATCCCACCAGAACTATCCCCATGGACATCAACTGTGTGTGGAGCCAGGGGGTGCTGGGGGTGTTGCTCCTCCCCTCCACCCCCAACTCCCCCAGGCCCGTGTTGTTTCCAAGAACACCCTCCCGTCCTGCCTGGGCAGCCAATCCCTCCCAGCTCCTGGAGCACTGGGACACAGAGGAGCCACTACAGCCAGCACTTACCTCCCCAGGCCATTTCTTATTCCCATTCCAAATGGGTTCTTGTACTGGAAGAAAATGCTGTTTCTTTTTTCCGGACTCGATGAAAAGCAAGAAGCTCATTTTCAGCACAACTTGCAGAAAATATATTAAATATCAACACTAATGAGATCAGCCTGGCTCAGGGCAATATTAATATTAATTGGATTAGGTCGAGTTTAAGAGGAAACCATGTTTAACTTAATGCCTGTAATAAATGAGGAGGAAGGTAGTGAAGATTTTTCCTCCTCCATTAAAACAAGCCAGATCAGAACATAAATAACTATTACTTTTATTTTAGGCTCTGAAGGGAGAGATGCCATTGCAGGGGGGTGTGATTTCAGGTCCCTGCACATGATCTGTTGTTGACTCTGAAGGGACTTGGAGTGCAGAGCAGAGCCACCCACCCACAGTGCTCCCAGAGGGATTAAGGAAGATAAAAAGGAACATCAGGGGAGAATGGGAGTAAGGCCAGTGGCTCCATGCACAGCCCAACCCTACCTGGCCCCAAGCCCTGTGGTTGCACATCCATCAGCCCTGTCCAGCTCCGGGAGAAGGGTGAGCTCAGCCTGAGGGCACTGTCAGACCTTCTGGCGTCTTGATTTATCCTCCCTGACAGTTGTTTTTCTCTTCCTTTTGGCTCCACTCCTTCTCCTGGTGCAGGTCCAGCAGACGGAGCAGGCGGGTTCGGGGAAGCCTGGGGAGCACCCGCCTGGCAGGATGTGAGCAGGGGATGATGGCACCTCTGCCAGGGACAGCCCACCATCCCACACAAACCCCTCTGCCTGGGGCCAAGGAAGGTTTGGGGGATACACCACTGATGGGACCTCCTTCATGAGGGACTCTATCTCCAGATGCTCCTGCCCTCACCCACCAGTCCTGGTCCAGTGGAAGGTGTCCCTGCCCATGGCAGGGGGTTGGACTAGATGACCTTTAAGAGATCCTTTCCAACCCAAACCATTCCATGATTGTATGATAATCCTCCTCACACCTGGCCAGGAGCAAAGTGCCATCATGTTCCAGACATCTCCACTGTGCCACACCTGAGATCCCTGCAGGAATTGGGCTTATTTGGTTATCAGTGGATTTTATTGACTCTTTGGCACTTCTTAGAGGGCAAACTTTTTAATTTCAGTGGAGAAAACTGTCCTTTGGGTTTTTGAGGCTCAGTCGAGTCTGTGGTTTGAATAGAGATATTTAATCCCACAAAAATGTAGGACCATAACTAATGAGGCCATAATTGTGTCCTGTTTAATATTATTATCTCATAATAGTGAAAACAGGATATTCCTCCTGTCCTGGGCAGATTTTCTACAAGAGTATGATTTAACTCCTCTTTTCTGCATCTTTGCTTCATCAAAAAACTCCAGGGTAATTAATTTAGATGTTATTGGAGCAACCTGGTCTATGAAGTGTCCCTGCCCATGGCAGGGGCTGGGACTGGATGGGCTTTAAGGACCTTCCAACCCAAAGCATTCCATGATTCCGGAGGGAAGCTTCTCCTTCAGGTCAAATAGAACAGAGTTTGTTGTTTGCTTTGTGTGTGAGTAAAGGTTTTAGTGCACCAATAGTGGGGCTTTTCCTTTGCTCCTCCAACTTTTTAAAATTGACTCCTGTGGATATGAAGGGAAATGCCAAGATCATCCCTGGATTCCAGCAGCAATACTGGTCTTGTAGCGCCCAGTGCTCCCGTTCTCACTGCTTTTATAAGCAGAGATAAAGACTGATTAATTAGCCGCTCATTAAGAAGGTGCCATGGCTCAATAAATCACCATGTCCCTGTAAACATCCCTGTCTTGCAAACAATGAACTAGTTAATTTATTACTAATTCTTCATGGATTTGCTGATTGATCTGAGTACTGAAGACTAGCAATGATGTTTAACAGACGAGGCTCAGAGTCAAATCCTTATTTTGCTGACATTTTCCTGAGGTTTTCACTGCTGAGTTGAGCAGGGAGTTAGAGCTGTGATGCCATAGCCTGCTCCATGTGAGTGCCAAACCACGCGGTGCCTGCTCTGCTGCACATCCCAGAGGCAGCTGAGGGTCCTCAAAGGGCAAGTTGGGGGTTTCAGTATCTCAGTGTTGCTTTGCAGCCAGAGAACCCTCCATGCGTGGGATCAGGGTGGGATCAGCTCTTGTGCCATCGCTGGAGGTTCCTGCTTGTGTGACACGGGGCCACTCACTGTTATCTGGGGGGATGCCCTGAGCTGGGACAGAGGGTTTTCATAACCCCTCTCCCAGGATTCCTTAGATGAAAAGTCTAAATATGATAAGATTATGGATACCACAATCTGCTTTTGCCAGACTTTGTTTGGAAACAAGATCTTGGCATGATGGCCCCGATAGCTGGAATCCATAGGAATTCAGCTGTCTGGACAGTCTCCACGTTAAATCTCGACGGAGCAGCATGTTTATCCTATACCTTTCCTCGTTGCTGTGTTGGAAATTCTTATTGTTTCTAACACAAGCTCCTATTTTCAAAGGATCTTAGAGAACAGAAGGAAAAAATAGACGTAATGAAGGGAGAGACATTTTGGACACGCACAAAAGAATTCCTTCAGGCCTCAGACGGGTGGTGCTGCCTCCTGCTAAAGGCCACGTGTGTATTCCTCCAGAAATGTATCTGTTCCATGGAGCAATAATGTATATTTACTGCCTGCCTCCTTGTTTTCACGTATTCCAGCTAAAATGACGTCATTAAATGTGGGACAGAATGTGCACCAAAGTGTGGCAAGTGCTGAAGAATTCAGGGCTCCCGTCGTTGATGAAACAAAACAATTCATTAAAACACATATTTGAAAGGCCTGGTTTGAGTGGAAATGATCAGAAGATGAGATTTTCAGGTATTATCCTGCTCGGGATCTTCCAGATCTAGGCCTAATCATGTAATTACATTATAATGCAAGAGTTTCCTTGCTGTGGTCCTTCTGAAATCCTAGGAATCACCCTATGTACCCTAATCATGCAGCAGTGAATCCCTGGCACCCCAGGGCATCACGGGTGGGAGGTACATAGGACTGGGTTTGGCAAGGGGGTGGGAAAAGTGCTGAGCAGTTTGGAGGGTGGGGTTGCACTGATGGGTGCTGTGGCTTAGGCTGTATTTTATCACAGAATCTCCTGAGTTGGGAGGGAGCCACAGGGATCATTGAGTGAAACTCCTGGTCCTGCATAGGATACCCCAACCATCCCACCCAGTCCCTGAGAGTGTTTTATGTTGTGTTTTTCCCTGCCTGTGTTACATCCCTGACTGCACCTCCCCTTCAAAGGAATTTGCCCTGCTATTAATTCCTGCTGTTCCACTCCTCTGAGGGGCTGTTACTCATCAAATTCCCTGCGTTGCAAGAGCTGTTTCACTCTCTAATTTATATAATTTCCATTCCCTTGAAAACTACTCCCTTAAACTCATCCAGTTCCACCCCCTGCCATGGGCAGGGACACCTTCCACTATCCCAGGTTGCTCCAAGCCCAGTCCAACCTGGCCTTGAACACTTCTAGGGATGGGGCAGCCACAGCTTCTCTGGGCNCCAGCCGAACCCCCCCAGCTCTCCCAGCCTGGGGCCAGAGCAGAGGGGCTCCAGCCTCCTCTGGACTGGTTTGTTGGGTTTTTTTCATTAAAATATGCCCATATAACAATTGCATTAATGGACTTTTCGCTTTAGAGCATTTATTTTATCGATATTGAGTAAATATTGGCACCTCCTCAGCTGGATTTGTTTAACAACCTGAATGAGCCTTGTTGCTGTGACTCATGATCCTCATTAAATGTAATTCTTCATTGTCCTAATGAGGAACATGTGGGGATGGGTTTTGGGGTGCTGGGGTGCAGGGGAGGTGGTCTTCTGAGCCCACAGGGCAGGACTGGGGAGAGGTTCTGAGAGTCTTGGGGAGTGTGGTCTGTGCAGGGCTGCCCCTGTCTCCTCTGTGGCCACTGACCATGAGCACCAGGAATGTCTGCTGATCCATCCCTCATGATCCATCCCTTCCAGACTTAGCACAGCTCCCTCGCCACCAAATCAAAGCAAAGCCCTGTAATTTGTCTTCTCCTCTGGTTTGGCCTTTAAAACAAAAAAAATCCAGACTTAGTCATTACAGATGCAATTTAATAACCTGCAGTTTCAGGCCATGGCTCATGGTCAGAGGCACAGAGATTTTTCCAGGCTTTGGAGGAGCAGGAGCTGCTGGGCTGCACTGGGAGTGGAGGCTGAACTGGGCACAGGGTCACAGCTCCTGTGGATGCTCAGAGCAGCACAAACCCTCTTGTGCCAGACCATCCCTCAATCCCAGGGTGGGACTTCTGGAGTGTCCTGTGCAAGGCCAGGAGTTGGACCCAATGATCCTGATGAATCCCTTCCCACTCAGCATATCCTATCATTCCAAGTTTCCAGGGACATCCAAGCAGACAAAATAAATCAGAGCCCCACTGTGTTTTTCAGTAAATCCCTGGCTTTTGGGGGCCCTTTGTGCTCCGTGGTTTGTGGTGTGGCACAGGATCATCTGTGCCTGCTCCAGCTTGGTCCAGGCAGCCCTGCCCAGCTCTGAGTGATTAACTGGAGATAGTTTGCTTTTCTCCCAAACCTGGGAGGGATCTAATGTGACTGGGAATAATTTTGCACAGGTGACAGTAAAAATGCTCCTCATTTGTAAAAAAATGGGCTTGTTGCTGCTAATGGGCAGAAATTAAATTTGGAATTTCCAAAAGATATCCAGTTTGTAGAGTCATAAGGAATTTACTCATTGATGATGGTCTGGGAGGGCCCAAGAAAATGAAATTGCTGCTAGAAATAAATGCATATAACAACAACAAAATTCATATTTTTATATCTATAAATAAATATAAATTATATATAAACAAAAATATGGATATAATGAAAAGAGAGAATCTGAATGTAATTTACAAAGGAGAGAATAACATTGTACTGAAATGTCCTTCTGTCATCTTCATCTTTACTTACTGTACATCTGACACGCAACTGAATCCAGAAAAAACAAGTTTGGGAGGAGGGACACAAACACTGGCAGCAGCAGGAGCCCTGTGGCCCAGTCCTGTGCTGGGGATTTCTGTTCCTTTGAAGGGCAAAAATATTTCACCTTAAGGATGGGGTGAGGAAGGATGTGGCACAGAGCTGGTTGGATGGATCAGAGCAGCAGAGCTGGAGCTTCGTCCTGGGTTTGGCACGAAATGAGAAAGGACTGGCTGTGGTTAATGTGCTGTTTAAGTGAAATAAATGAGTACTTTTGTAGCCTTGTGTAAAGACTTTCCTGATGCCCAACAGGATGTTTTTTTCTTTGGGAAGGAGCCAGGTCCCCACTCCAAATCAGAGAGCACATTTCCCACTGCAGGAATCAGGCTTGGGATCAGAGTGGTGGGAGACTGAGTGCCTGAGAAAAGGGCTGGAGCTCTGGGAACACCTCTGCTTTTAAAAGTCAACCCCAAGCCACTGTCTGAAGCACCCCCAGGATTACAGAGTGAGGGGGAGAAAGAACTCATGCAAAATTGATAGGAAGAAGAATTTTCTGGAAGTACAGCAGAGAAGCAATGGCAGGGAATTCTCTGATATCCCAGCTCGAGGCTGCAGCCCAGCTCCAGGTTCCATCACCACAGGGAATGTTTTCTCCAAGCAGAGCTGTTGGAGCAAACAGGATCAGCACAGGCCATGGGATTTATGAGATTTTCCAGGGCCCAGGTCTCACCCTGGAGTTCACACTGTTTGACATTGGAGCTGATGCCGAAACCTCCTGGAGATGTTGCAACACCAGCAAGGCTTCGGTGGCTCGAGTGGGACTGGAAGAGGGTTGGAGCACTCCCTGCATCCTGAAGGGATGAGAACATGGGATTTGTGACTTTGGGGACCCCCAGTAGCCTGCTGGAGAGGGTGGGGTGTTCCCATGCATGGGAGAATGGCAGGACATGGGCAGGGGTCAGATGGTGCAAGAGAATTCCAAGTTGGACATAAGGAAAACCTTGTTCTTTGTACGGTGGCACAGGTTGCCCAGAGATGATAAACAATGTCCATCCTTGAAGGCTGTCAAGATCAGACTGGGAAAGTCTTGAGCATCACAGAGCTCCCAGCTCTGAGTGGGTGGCTGGGCTGGAGACCCCCTGAGGTCCTTCCCAACATGAAATGGCCTAAACACCCAGGATTTTAACATTCCCTGAGTGTATAAAACAATTGCTTCAAATCAAGCCTCGGCTTTTGGATCCCAAAGTCATCTTCTGCAGGATTTAAGCTTCTGAGGATATGGACTCAGACTGGAGGTTGGAACAGCTGATTCATTTAAAAAAACCTATTTAAAAATAAAAGTTCTTTACGTGTGTCCTCTAATAAAAGTCAAAGTTGTTTTGAAAATTTTCCTCTGTGAAATACAACCACAGAGAGAAGTGACACATGTTAACAAATCCTGGGCTTTTTTATCTGGAAAACTTGTGCACATGGAAATTTCTTTTCCAAATGAGGAGGTGTTTTTTCCTTACTGTTTGATTGTAAAGCAAGGGAATTAATCTCTGTCCAGCTTGTAGAACTGTGGAGAGGGATGTGGATGTTGGACTGGTGATATCACCTCAGCTGGGGTGATGCTGGGGCATGTCCATCCCTGTCCAACTGGCCTTGGACACCTCCAGGGATAGGGCAGCTACAGCTTCTCTGGGTACCCTGTGCCAGGGCCTGTTCCAGTGCTCTCCAGGTTCTCCAAAGGAGCTCCATAAAACAGCTCCACACAAGAGCTCCACAGGGACCTGCCCTGCTGCAGGAACTGTGTGTGTGTTCATCACTACTGGGGACCTTTTTTTTGCTGATGATGAATTTTCCAAGCAGATTCAGCATCCCCTTCCTGCTGTGCCTCAGGAAAGCCTCTGGCAAGGGAAAGCCAGGACCACTGGCACCAGCGCTTAATGGCCCTGGGCAGCAACATCCCCTCAGCCAACCTCTTGACTGGTTCAGGTCACAAAGCTCAGCAAAACACATCCTTCTTCAGTCAAAGATTGGATTCAATGACCTTGGAGGTCTTTTCCAACCTTATTCTATAATTCTATAAAACCTCTTGTTCCGAGCAGTTTGTTGGGAGAACGTTGCGTTATCTTTCTGACATATTCAACTTTAACTTCTTGGGTCTGATGTACTGAACCCTCAGTAAAGAGCTAGGAATGAAAAATTTCCTGGAAAATCTGGGCCTTAGGGAAGAAAACTGGCATGCAGACTCCAGAATATTGAATTTTAAATAAACTGAATAATTTAAATAAACTGAAATGAACCAGCAGAGCTTAACTGGCGCTGCTACTCCTTCTGGCAAGTAAACACACCCTTCCCTTGGTGAATCTGAAGCTTGTCTCTGTCTTCTTCCTGGTGGAGCAAGGGCTTGAACTTGGATTCAGAGAGGAGCAGAGCTGGTTTGCACAAGGACGTCTCAGGAACCGGGGATGGCTTCCCTTCCAAACACGCTGGGCTGGTGCTGCTCCATCTCTGCTGCTCTTCCTGGGTGAGGACCAGACCTGTGTGGGGACATTGGCTCTCCTGACCTCCCCTCTTGTGCCACTGGAATCTGCAGGAGCCCCAGGTCTTGGCAGACACTTCTCCTGCTTGCTCAGTTCCCTCATGGCTGTCCCAGTCACAGCCAGTGCTCAGCTGGGGAGCAGCAGGAGCAGAACAGCCCCTTCTGCACAGGGCAGTGGCCCTGGGACCCCCCTGCTGGGATCCTCAGCTGCATATGGGGCTTTTCTGGCATCTGAGCTTCCAATGTGCCAGGGAAACCCATCAGATCTTGGGGGCTGAGACCCACCAGAACACCCACATCAGTCCTCGTGATTCTGCACCGCTGGGTCTTCTGAATTTCTGCAAGCTGAGACTGTCACATATTGTGTATCTCAGCAGGATATTTAGGAGAACATAACCTGGCTTGCTACCAGTGTGAAAAACCTGTATTTTCTTTTTTTTTATTATTTATTTTAAACAACTTTCTTCACTGCTTTCCATCCCCAGTGGTGTACACAGATCCTGCTGAACCAAATAGTCTGTTGTTGATTTATAAGAACAAAACCAATCTCCCAGTGCTTAAAAAATACATTAATCTCCCCAGAACCAGCTCTGGAATATCTTTTAAACTATTCCCATGTCAACAGACTCTCCACATCACCTCCTCCATCCTGCATCTTGTAAAATTAGAAGCACTGACCTTTCAGCCTGTAGAGAAATAAACTACAGAATATCTCAAGTTACTGAGTTTAAATTAGACCTATCTTAGAGGTTTGAGGTGAAAAGGCATAAGGGGTTCTTCCAGGAGATGCTGTTGTTGGAGACCACTTGATGTGATTACTCACTGATGGTTTTTCAGGCTCTGGTGTTGGGGAAGGAAGGAAGGCAGGATATCTGCCATCTCAGCATCTTCCTGTGGCTGAGGGTTCTTGAAAGATAATTTACACTGAAAAATTGCCCTGTGCCAACCCTGGGGACATGGTGATGGAGTCACATCTGGGAAATGGCTTCAATGTCATGAGGGGAAGTGGAAGGGAATTGGGAGTAACGGAAACACTGGCACAGATTTCCAGGAGAAGCTGTGGCTGCCCCATTCCTGGAAGTGTCCAAGGCCAGGTTGGACAGGGCTTGGAGTGACCTGGGATAGTGGAAGGTTTCCGTGCCCGTTGCAGGGAGTGGGACTGGATGAGTTTTAAGGTCTCTCCCAACCCAAAGCATTCTGTGATTCCGTGATTTCAAGTTAATTAGAGAATGACAGCACAGATGCATCCACTGGTAGCAATTTATTTATTGATCTATCAATCTATTTATTGAATTTCCAGCCCCCCTCTCTGTGATCCAAATCCTGCTCAGGTTCATCAGACATTCCGCTTTGAGCAGGAGCCGAGGCAAACACAGACTGAGCTCAGTGGCTGGAGCTGTGAAGCTGCCTTGATCCTCACCAGACACTGTCATTAGTGTCTCATCTGATGAACTCTGAGCTCTGGATGTGCTCAAAGCTCTGGGTGCATGTGCTGACGGGCAGCTGAGCATTCATGTCCCAAATTCGCCTTCTGCCCTCCTCCCTCCAGCTCCTGTGCCTCTGGTGGTGCTCTCATATGTCTGGCCTTGTTCTCCTGGGACTCTGGAGATGGTCGTCCATCTGTTTTTCTCTTTGTCTTGACCTCTCTGATCACCAAGTCATGGCACTGAACCAGCCAGCTCCTTCGGCCCAATCTGATCTTGCACATTGGGTGTAGCTTTGAGAATTCGGAAGAAAAATGTGATATGTCTTTCTGGTTTAAACTGGTCATAATGTTCCATGTCCTCATTTTTGGGGAACTTTCAGTTCTGTGACCCTTCCCTACCAGCAACCCCAACTCTCCCTGCCTCCTCAGGATGGGCTGGGCTGTGCAAAGTCCAGTGGATGGAGCACCAGGCAGCTCACTCATGTTCTAATTAATGCTTTTAGTCCCTTTTATTGCTTTATTAGTTTTAAACTGGCAACACAAACTCCTGCCATCTTAACACCACAGGGTGCAGCACCTCGGTTCAGCTGGCAGTGTTTTAACCTGTGGAACACCATTTTCCCCGTCCCTAGAAGTGTCCAAGGCCAGGTTGCAGGGGCTTGGAGCAACCTGGTCTATGGAAGGTGTCTTTGCCTATGGCAGGGGGTGGAATGAGATGAGCTTTAAGGCCCCTCCCAACCCAAACAAGTCTGGAATTCTGTGATTCCATGATTTCTGGGTAATTTACTCTTTTTGAAAGTAATACTGCTTTAGTTGCACTTCCCACCCCCATTCCCTTGCTTTCCCTCCCAAATCCCTTGCTGTTCTTAGTGGAATCAGGGCTTGGCTGGAAGCTTGAAGGGATCTCCTGGCTCTGCATCCTGTCACAGCCAGAGGTGCCAGAGATATGGCCCATGGGATGGCCATACATCTGTCCATGGACCAGTCTTGGGAGCTTGAGCCAAATGGAAATAAAGGTGGCTTAAAAAGGTAAATTTTGAATAGAAAGCAAAGAATGTCCTCTGGAGAGAAGATGGGGGAGAAACTGGCTGAGATTATCTGGATGGAAAATCTTGAGCTCCTCCACTATAATTGGTATTTATGAACCAGGGGAGAGGGCCCTGGCTTGCCCGTGGCTTGCGGATGTTTGGTGCCATGGCAACTGCTGGCTGCAAATAATCAATATCATGCATGTAAATAGAGGCAGAGACATCATGGAGGGGGACTAGAGCCTGCTCTCTCTAGGTTAAAGTGCTGTTGTGCAAAGAGATAAATAAACCGCTTAAAACCAAACATGCAGTGGAATTGTGGCAGGGAATTTGTTAAATTTCCTCATATATCCATGCCTGTGGAAGCTGCAAGGGTGGATGTTTGGCTGATACAGCCACACAACTGCTCTTGACAGCTAATTTTGAGAATCTTTGATAGTTTAAATTCTGAGTACACACTCCAAGTGCCTGGAGCTTCAGGTGTGACCATGAATGCTGGTGTTTTGGGATAAGTGGGGGGAATGCACTGGGATAACTCGTCACACTCAGGAGAATCATTTTAAACAGTGATGGTCAGGGTCTGCAGCAATAACACAGCGCTAAAGCAGATGAGCTCTTGGGGGAAAAATCATTGCTATTTCCTAAAAATTCTTTAAAAAGTATCATAAAATGGTGTTAAATTCTATTAATCACTTTGGATATTGGAATGAAAGATGAGAGGATGGTTGTCCTGGTCCCGGAAGTGTCCAAGGCCAGGTCCAAGTGTCCATCCCTGGCTGCTCCAGGGTTTTGTTCGGCAGCTGCAGCTCAGGCTCTGCATGGTGGTGAACGACCTCTCTCCTCTTTTTTTTGGCTGATTTAACAGGAATGTTGACAGGAATGTTCCAACCTTCTGTGAAGCTCTTTTCAGAGGAGCTGTGGGCTCCCTGCCTGAGCAGACCACGGAATCCTGCAAGGGTTTGGGCTGGAAAAATGCCACTGCAGGGGGGCCACAGCCTGGGGCTGGTAGGATCACTGGGGCTTGGAGGGGGGGACACCAGACCCTGCCCTGGCAGCCCCCAGGGTTTCCCAGGACCCAGCATCCCCTGCCAGGTGTCCAGGGACACCCAGGCATTTCAGGGATCACAGGCAGGAGCAGGAGCAGGGGCAGGATTCCAGAATATTCCTCTAAGAACCACAAGTGCTGCCTGACACAACTGGTCGAACAAGGAAAGGAAGTGGTTTGGGGGTTGGTTTTTTTCAAAGAACAGTGGCTACTTTGAACAGAGGAAGTTTTCAAGGTACTTCCTTTTCAAGAACACTGTGAGTCAGTGCTTTTTTGTAGAAAGAAAAGTAGTTTAAAGAGTAAGTGTCCATTCCTGTCAATGACAATTCACATATAACTGCTGGAGAAATGAAGCCAATCTGCAACCTGTTTTGACTGATTTTGCGGTTTGGATCAGATGAACCCCAAACGTCCCTTCCAACCCAAACTGTTCTATCATTCTATGACCTTATAGAAGGTTGAAGTGAAAGCCTAAATTATTTTAAGGATGCATTTGTTTAATAATCCAGCATAGAAGAAAACAGCACAACTGGAACCAAGGAAAATCATAGAATCACGGAATCTCCTGAGCTGAAAGGGACCCATAAGGGTTGTCAAATCCAACTCTGATTTTTCACTGGTAGGTGTGTAAATGTTCACAGATGTGGGTACAAAGAAAGTCTTATCAAATAGAACAAGAATGGCACTCAGTGCTCTGGGCTGGTTAACAAGGTGGGGATCAGTCACATCACAGGACTTGATGGTCTTGCAGGGCTTTTCCAACCTTAGTGATTCTGTGATTCTATGAATTAGCAGGTTTTTTCTTTCTTATTGCTTCTTCTAAAAATTATTTCTCCCCTATTCCCCACTGCACTGGAGGGTGTGCTGTAGTTTGGAATGATGCATTTGTACCTTCAGGCAGCCACAGGTGTTGAATTTCTCCCAAGAGTTCAAAAAGTCATCCCAAAGGATCAAGGCCAGGCTTGTTTCCTCTTTTACTACTTGCACAGCTTTAGCTGAGGAACCAAGTGCAGAAACACCAATGGGCTTGGCCCAGTGTGGCTGTGGGTTACAGAGAACAAGTCTGACTGTCCTGAGGTCATCTGGCAGCTCTTCCTGTGTGAAGTGTGTGGGCTCTCACCAGCCCAACTCTTGCCCTGTGCTGGCCGTGTGACACTGCAGTTCTTAGAGCAGTGATGGATCCAGACACCTCATCTTAGAATTTAGCTCATTTTCCTGCAGTCTGAGGGATCCTGCTGGAGCAAACATGGTGTTTGCGAACAGCAGCAGCTCTCCTGAGGCAGTGGCTGAGGCCCAGCAGCCCTTGGGGAGCCCCTTGGCCATCAGCATGGGCTCATGGCAGGGCAGGAAAAAAAGGAGCTTTGAGGTCCCTCCCAACCCAAACCATTTGTGATTCTGTGGTTCTGTGACACGGTGGTTGTTGAAGCTGATGGTGCTTGGGGGGTTGGTCACCCACATGGCACTGAGCCCAAGGAACAAGGGGAGCAGCTCAGGGGACCCTTGTGTCTAGAGAGACTTAAAACCCAGCCCCTCAGCCCCTCATGTCAGGTGCAAGTCAGTCAAGGAATGAGGTTTTGAGAAAGGTGAGAGAAACTCTGGGTCAATACCAGGTGCTGATGGGGTGAGTGTGGATCTGGTGGCTTCTGACCTCACATGAGACCCCACATGGTGCTGCTCAACTGCTCCTAGTGCAGTGTTCTATAAAGGGCATAAAAGCTCTTTTAAAGGCCCTTCTTTTCTGCCCTCATATGAAATTAATAGACGTGTTTGTTAAAATACACTCCAGTTAATATTTAATGCAATGTTTGAAAGTGAAAACCAAAAGAAAACTATTAATTTATCTTTCCTTGGTGCTTATAACACCGTTTAATTTCACTCTGCAAACACTTAGAATAAAAGAAACACCTTTCAGATTCCTGCTTTTGGAATTATTAATGGCTTTATAGGGCTCAATGTACTATTTGTGTTCTTCCAGGCTGTAAAGATCAGCCCAATGGAATAATTCAGCTGAGCAATGGCAGGATTTCCCTGCCCTTTCTGATTGGAAGCATGGAAGTGTAACAGCTGACCTCTTTTCCTCCCGTGGCTCAGCCTGCCCTCTCTGTACCAAGGGCTTTGAGGCTGGGAGGAGCAGGGCAGGGTCCCATTGGAGCATCCCAGTGTCCATCCCACTACAGGTGGTCCCAGGGGGGTGACCTGGGCTGGAGGGCCAGAGGCTCTGCCCACTCTGAACCCTGCCATTAGGGAGAAGCCAGCAGCTTTTCCCAGGCCCTCCAGTTCAGCTCTCCCTGGAGAAAAGTCTTTGAAGAAAGACCAGAAAAACAATAGACAGCCTTAAAATGTCCACAACTGCAGAATCCAGGGGCTCTCAAATGAGGGGCACAGAACCAAACTCAACCCAGGTGTGTGGGAAGAAGAGCCTGAGGTGGAACCCACATTCCATGTGGGCTTGTGGTGAAGGCAGAGGCTGGAGTAGCCTTTCTCAGGAATCCTCATGACACCTAGAGGGGAGTTGAGCACTGAACAGGCTCCCCAGGGCAGTGGTCACAGCACCAAGGCTGCCAGAGCTCCAGAAGTGTTTGGATGATCCTCTGGGGCATATGGTGTGACTCTTGGGGTGCTCCTGTGCAGGGCTAGGGGTTGGACTTGATGGTCCTTGTGGGTCCCTTCCAATTCAGCATATTTTGTGATTCAGTGATTGTGAATCACCATCTGTCATGGAATGGCTGGTTCCCTGCTCGTGTTTCCTGGAAAACGTCCCACCAAGGCTCAGCATTTCTTCTTCTCTGATGACTTGGTGTATGTAAAACAAAAGTAGTCTAGGTAGTTAGATAATGCTGCAAAATCAGTGAATTTTCTGCCTTTTTATATCTTATTTTCAGGTTTTTTTCTCTTTTTTTGAGCTCATCCTTCCTCTTCCCAAACTGGATTCTGCAGCCTCTCAAGGTATTCTGACAGGAGGAGCTAGTGCTGAATGATTTAGTGCCTCTGAGCTGCAGCCAGATAATGCTGTTCCCAGGTACTTAAACTTCCCTAATCAGCCTCTTGAGTTGTTTTGTTTCCTGAGTGGCTTTGAGTTCTTAGAACATTGTGGAAGGGAGAAACCTTCTGCTGCTCCTCTCCACCACCAGCAGCTTTCTGCTTCCAGCTATGACACGGGTAAGGAGCTTACACAGCCCTTAATAGACATGTGAGTCTGACAAAGAAAAAGGAAAAAAGCAGGTGAGATTGGGAAAAAAAATCACTCTTTTCCATGTTTTTTCAGCATGGCCACACAATGTCAGACAATGGCGATTTGTGACCATGAATCGCACTGGGAACTACTGGCCTGCTCTGCCTTGGAGATCTTAATAATTTAAGAAAATTAAATGCACTTGATTATCAAGTGACATTAGAAAAGTTAATTAAAACCCCCATAAAGAGTGAACAATGTACAAATAAAATCTCTGCTGACTTGGGCTCAGCCTTGTCAGGTTGGGTTCTCCTCTGCCTTTGGAGGGGGAGGATTTACAGTGGAGATGTTTTGAAGGAGACAAAAAAGCTTCCCAAATAAGGAATAAATTGCTGCTCTCATGCTTAATTTATGGTGCTCAGTGATCCTCCTGGGAAATCCAAGGTGCTCAGCTTGTCCCAGGCTGTGACAACCCCATGTCAGTGCCGAAGGAAGCAGGAGGAGCTTCCAAGACATCCAGTGTGTTGCAATACTGTAAATGGCACTGGATTTTAGAGCAGAAAATAGGAATTGCTGTTTCAGTTGTACAATAGGGACAGAATGCAATAGGAATAGGTATTGTACCTGGTTAAGTCCCACCCAGCAAATGCCCACGTGCCATTTCTGGGGTGTCAAGGTGTCTGTGGAGCTCTGGGTGGGGGTCAGAGCCAAGTGAGACCATGCAGGAGAGGCTCCTGGGTGTCTGATGGCCAAGTCTTGCTCACCCTACTGAGCCTATGCACAAACCTGCACCAGCCTTGGTGATCCCAAGAGATCCCTAATGTCCTCAATACTCAAAGAACATCACAAACTTCAAGCTCAACAGCCAGCAGGGCCCTGCACACAGCCTGTGCCCATCTGTGGTGGGTGTGTGTAGCCTTAGGAACGAGCCATTAAATTAAAAGGTGGAAGATCACGGAATCACCGAATATTTTGGGCTGAAAGGGACCTTAAAACTCAACCCATCCCACCCCCTGCCATGGGCAGGGACATCTTCCACTAGACCAGGTTGCTCCAAGCCCTGTCCAACCTGGTCTGGGACACTTCCAGGGATGGGGCAGCCACAGCTTCTCCTCTGTGGGTCTGTGGGTGAGTGAGGGGCTCTCTGGGTGAATGACTGAGAGCTGGTATGTGCATGGACAAAGCCAAACTCTGTCTTTTCCCATTCCTGTGGTTTCCTGCCTTCCCAGTGCCTGCTGAGCAGGGCACTGTGTGGCCAGAGGCCTGCAGCAGTGCTGGGGTGGGAAGGGTCTGCATCCTCCCACAGTGAGAGCTCATCTCTGCCGCTCCAGCTCCATCCCCTCTGGCTCAGCCCTGTCTTATCCACCAGGAAAAGCTGGCAAGAGCCAGTTGTTGCTCCAGGGTTGTGGTCATCATCATTTCTCGCTGTTTCCCTGTCAACAGCCCTCTCTTTACACTCAGTTTTGATTTTTGCCTCTCCAGCTGTTCCTGCTGCTCCTGAAGCCCTGGCTCCCTCTGGTCCTTCCTAATCCATGGACCCAACAGGTGAGGTCCTGTGCTGGTTGCAGCCACACGGGGCTGTATCCCTGCAGGAAGGGCAGGAAACGCCTTTTGAACCCTGGCCAGGGGCTCTGCTTCTGCTCAAGCTCTTTGTGTTTGCAGGCAAAGGCACTGCCCCCCCATCCGCACAGTATTCCAGCGGGACGGAGCCGGCAGCTGGCTGTCCTCACTGGGAGAGCTGGGACAGGCTGCATGGGGTTTGGTCTGAGCCCTGGAAGAGCAGAACGTCTGGATTTGGCTCAGCAACAAGTTGAACTGGTTCCTCCTAATCGCAAAATCTATTGCCAAAAGGGAAAAAAAGCCTCTAATCCTGTGAACACAATGCTGAGCTCTCACAGAAGGAGGGAGAAAGGAGCAGGGATCGAATGGAGGAGCAGTGCTGCCTTGGGAAGTGCCTGTGGCTGATGACTTTGCTGTGGTCTTTGGGTCACAGCACCAAGGCTTCCAGAACTCAAGGAGCATTCAGATGATACTCTGGGGCACATGGTGTGACTCTCAGGGAAGGGCCCATGCAGGGCCAAGGGTTGGACTCTGTGACCCTTGTGGGTCCATTCCAACTCAGCAGATTCCATGACTGTGATCCTGTGATTCTGTGATTTTGTGACTCTGTGACAAGGGTGGTGGGTTTTGGTGGGAAGCAGTGGTGGGTGGAGGGCATGGTCCAGTAGCTCCCTCAGCTCAGCAGGGTGAGCTCAGCCACCACCCCAGGGTTCTCAGCGTCTTTTATCTGACTTTTTATCTGACAGGCTGGGAAGAGAGGGGAGGAAATTTAATTAGGCCTTCAGGAACTTAGAATCCCAGAATCCCAGACTGGTTTGGGTTGGAAGGGACCTTAAAGCTCATGGTGTTCTAATTCCTATGGACAGGGACACCTTCCCCAGACCGGGTGGTCTCCAGAGGAGCTAAGCTCTGCCCTTGCCTCTGAGGTAATTAGAGCTCACCCTTGTGGAGGTAATTAGCACTCACCCTCGTCATTGCACAACCCTGGGGCTGCCGGAACCTGCCAGGCTCTTGGGAAACATCTCCAGTATTTCAGCACAGATCCCTCTGCTAAAGTAACACTGTGTCCTGAAGGAAGGGGACTGCTGACAAACAGCTGAAGTCAAATCCAAGCTGTGCCAGTGCCCAGCAAACATCAATGAAAGCTCCACAGGGTTATTCCTCCAGCCGGGCTTTGTTCAGCCCTGCTGACCATGCCCAGGCCCAGATCTCCCCCATGTGTCACCTCCAGCAGGTAAATCACCACCAAAACCCTGCTGGTAGCAAACAGCAGGACAAATGGAGTTCACTACCAAAGAAGGGAATTACAACACTTGAAGCACATCCTAGCTGGATTCAGGAGGGATCAGATGATGCTATGGGGCTTTGGCTGGAGGCCTGTGGCTGCCAGACAGAGAAATGGGAGAAAATCAGTGGGAAGGGAACACCTGCCACTGCAACACTGGCATTTCCAGGGGGCTGATTGTCTGGAAAACAGAGTCACAACCAGGTCCAGCTTCAGCATCTCTGCTGGATAAACCAAAGTGCTTTGGGAATAAAACTCCTGGTGGCTGTCCTACAACAGGGCAGTGACAGTGACAGCCACGAGGGCCAGCATGGGTGCTCCTGTGCCTGGGGGCTTGGGAAACCCACTGTTGGCCATGGCACACCAGCCTTTGGGAACACCAGCCCTTGGCACACCAGCCCTTGGCATACCAGCTCTTGCACTCTACCACTCTTTCCCAACTGTGGCAGCTCCCAGTCTGGGAAAGGTCATGCCTGCTGTGAATCCAGAGTTAGTCTTCAAAGAGGCAGTGCTGGGAAGCAGATTGGGAATATCCCATGGGATGCCTGAGCAGCTTCACCCCGTCTGCCACTGCTGTGAAATCTCAAGGTTGTGCTTGCACAAACCCCTGTAATGTGGGACAACAGATTTTATTTCCTGGGCTATTGCTTGCCCCTGTTATTTTGGGAAGGAAAAGAACATCAGGGTGCTGTGATATTGCTAAATGTTTATTTTGTCAGTGGGGAGCAGTTGGCTGTGTAGCTCCCGCTGTGTTTTTACACAAAACCCATCAGAGCTCTGAGTTTACGGCAGGACACCAGAGCTGAGGAACATCTCTGGCTGTGACATCCAGATCTGCTGGCAGGAAAGAAGTCTGTAGGCAGGCAGAGAATTGTCCATGGTGTGCAGTGCTTGCCTGGACACTCCTGGAGGGAGGGGGGAGAGGAACCAGAAGGTCTGCTGGGTTTATCTTAACCTACCTTCCCAAGAGATGGTGGGCTGAGGAATAGGGAATGCAGGTGAAGCCAGATGACAAAGTGATACTAAGATGTTTATTTTAATATGCTAATTGAAATGATTTGTTAATGTTCTGTGTAAAAATGAGGGGAATTTGGCCCCTGGATGTTTATAAATAGGACTGGAGAAGATCATAGAATCCCAGACTGGTTGCAGTTGGAAGGGACCTTAAAGCTCAGCCAATTCCACCCCTGCCATGGGCAGCGACATCGTCCACTATCCCAGGTTGCTCCAAGACCTGTCCAACCTGGCCTTGGACACTTCCAGGAATGAGGCAGCCACAGCCTCTCTGGGCAACCTGTGCCAGGGCCTCCCCACCCTCACAGGGAATGATTTCTTCCATAAGTGTCATCTGAAGCCCCCCAATGACCTACTCACAGCCCAAAGTGCATCACGACTCCTTGGGGGCTCATTCAAAACCAGTTAGAGTCACTAAATCACTAAAAATCCTAATTGTTCTCAGGGGCATTAGTGATGCCTTTCCTTATTTACTTACCAGGCTTGCTGGGAGCTCCTATGCTTCCCCCACCCCTCTGCTGTGGGGTGTGAAGCCATTTGTACAAATGGCTTTTAATTCTAGGAGCTCAGGGTCAGCCGGCGTGAGCCATGTCAGTGATTTCATTTTGGAATTGCATTGCAAGGTGGCGTAAATCAAAGATAACTGATGCCCAGGTGGGTCAGGAGCCTTTGGATCAAGTGCGAAACTTGAATTAAAAAGCCGTCATGGCAAGGGAACCTGGTTGGGTGAGCCCAGTGGCCCTAGTGAAGCCCAGAGCGGGGCCCAGTGCAGCACAGAGGGGACACATGGGGACACAGACCCTTCCCAGAGTGACACTTTCCACCCAGCTCCAGACAGGGCCACTGGAAAATTTCTGTCAATCATTAATCAACATTTCCCAAGGCACTGCACAGATCTCTGTGCTCACATGCACCTTGCCATGCTCTCCAGAGCATTTCAAACCATCAAATCAACCACACTGGGGGGTTGTAGTTACTATACAGTTACTATGAAGTGCCACTGCTGGAGCCACAAGAGGCTTTACAGTCATCTACTATTTTTTTCTCATTTGGGGTGAAAAATGCAAAGAAAAAGACATCTTAGTGTCCCACATCAGCCGCTCTGCACCTGCCCTTGGGGAACAGCTCTAAGCTGGCTCCCATCCCAGCAGGAAGTCTGGGGACACTGGGGACACTGGGGACACTTGGGCCAGGCCTGCCCAGACGCAGTGACCCTAACACTGTGTCCTTTGTTTTGGGATGTTTGGTGTAAATGGGTCATGGAGTGACTAAAACAACCCCCCTCAGCACTGGCAGTGCCCGTATGGTCGGGTGAAACACTGGCTGAATGATTAACTCTGCTATTGTTACTGTAATCACACAATTTATTGACAGAGCTGCTCCAACCCCTCATTTCCCACAACTTGGACAATTCTGCTGTGTCAACATGTCTGGGAGAGAGGGGAATGGGGCCAAACCCAGAATAGGGGAGGGTGCATCTGTGTTTTTAAATTGAGGGAGGGGATGGGGAGAAGACAAAGAGTGATATGGGGCACTTGGCACCCAGGGCCTGTTGGATTTGGGTTTTCCACAGACTCATGTTGATAAAGTGATGGGAGTCATTGGGTGTCTGAGTGTCTGATAGAGGGGTTGTACAGGACTCGGCCATGAATTCAGACGTGGAGCTGGACTGGAGGTGTTGAGGCTCTCGAGGTGGCAGGGACAGGCTCCAACCTTCCCCTAAGGTCGGGATGGGACACGGCCTTGCCCAAATATGGGCAAAGGCTTTCCAGGCATGTTTTTGGTGTTTGTCCTTTCAGGTCTTTTCACATTCAGAGCCAGCAAATTGCAAACACATCAGGCAAAAGCTGACCGACTCCAACCTGTCATGTAAAGCACAAAGTGTTGGGAGCTGCATCTTCCCACTGCAAAGTCACTCCAAATTGGGATGTGCACTTCCTTTCATCTCCAAGCCCCAGAGCCTTTAGAAATGCCGAATTTATTCTCCCTAATGGATGCATATAAGAACTGTGGCTCCTCAGTGCAAACAGTCTGTGTGGGGAGGGGGGGCAAGGTCTGTCAAACCAGCATGTTTACAAAAAGTCATAATAACTGGTGCTTCTATCCCTGGCCACAATGTGTTATTAAAACAAAGCAGCCCAAAATATAAATACATTGTCTTTAACAAAATGCATTTGGGCATATTTGACATATTTCATATTCAAAGCAGCTCTTTCATGTTGTGCTGTGGAGTGAAGGGGGGGCTCAGTTCCTGCACCCCCTGTCAGTGTTGAGGCCACTCAGGCTGCTCTGTGCTTTATGACAAGCCTGGCTGAGCACAGGATTAATTCTCCTTTTGACTTCATCCCTGAAACATCTGAACTGCTCCGAGGGGAGCCAGAGCTGGCAAAAGCCGGCCAGAGGATGCCAGGGGCTGGGTCAGCCAGGCAGGGCTTGGAGCCATGGGGAACTGCACGTGGCCAGCCCAAAATCCTGCTCTGTGGCTGCTCAGACATGGCCAGGACAGGATGCCAGCGCTCCATACTTTCAGAAGTAATGCTAGGGAAAGGCAGGAGCCCCTGCCAGCCTTCCCAGTGCTTAGGCTCGTTCTCTTCACCATGTTGGCCTGAGGCCCTGGCACCCAGAGGGGCCCATCCTAAAGCCCCACCAGCAGCTGAATGGAAAACTTCTCCAATACTTCCCAGGAAGATGGAAACACAGAGGCAAACAGAGCATGGGGTCTTGGCCAAGGACACCCAGTGTGAGTTCAGCAGCTGGATGAGACTCCATGGGGATGGCAGTGGGGATGGGAAGGGCTGAGCTGGCCCCTCAGGGAGCATCCACAGCGCTTGGGATGCAGTGCTGGGATGCACTGCTGGGATGCTGCTGCAGCCAGGACTAGCTGTGACCCTTCCCAGCACGCCCTGGTCAGTGCCCACCACAGTGCCCATGCTTCCAGCCAGCAACACCGGGACCATAAGAGCAGCAGCCTGTTAATTTATAACCTCTGTTCTCCAGTGAAGTGTGGATTAATGATGCACAGGAAGGAGATGGGGCTCAGCTGCCATCTCACAACAGGAATCTCCAGAGCATTAATGCCAGGGAGCTGCCTGGTGATTCATGCCCCCATAAACTGGTGGGGATCTACAGGGCCCAACCTGGAAATTCCTTTCTGGTCACATTGTCCTTGCCAATGGCTTTTGGAAAAGACCCCCCCCCAGTCCCAAGGGTACTGGATCCCAGCAATCAGGGGAGTGATTCAAGGGTGGGTGAAAACTGCCCTGAGCAGGGTGTGAGCCTGTAAAACACCCTTTATGTAATACAGGGTCAGATGGGATATTTGGAAGGAATTCTGCCCTGTGAGGTTGGTGAAGCCCTGGCACAGGTTGCCCAGAGAAGTTGTGGCTGTCCCATCCCTGGAAGTGTCCAAGGCCAGGTTGGACAGGGCTTGGAGCAATCTGGGATAGTGGAAGGTGTCCTTGCCCATAGCAGGGGTGGAACTGGCTGAGGTCCCTTCCAACCCCAACCAGTCTGGGATTCTGTGATATCCCAACAAAGCTCCAGAAACTCTGGGCAGAGACTTGTACATCTTGAATGAGCTGTTTATCCTGACAGAGCACAGTTTTGGGGAGCTTTCTGCTGTCTCTGGGCAACCAGACCTATCAGCTCTTGCTCTTCCTGCTGCTGTTTAAGATCAGAAAGATCTGCCTTTTGTGCTTCCATCTCTGTTTCACAGCCTTCACCACTCTCTTGCAACCTGCTTTTTTTAAACATAGTTTCTATGTTGCTTTCTTTTTTTAACTGAGATCAAATTAGTTGGTAAAGGGAAACTCAAACCCAGACCCCAAACCTCATTAGGGGTTTTGACTTTTTCTTTTGGGTAAGTGGCCTTTTAAATTTCAAACATCTTTCAAGACAGGAAAACCATTTCCCTTTCACTTTAAGAAGAAACCCTGACATTAGCTCAGTTGGTTGGAGCCTGGTGCTGACAACATAAAGGTTGTGGGTTTGATCCCTGTACAGATCACTCACTTAAGAGTTGGACTTTATGACCCTTGTGGGTCCCTTCTAACCCAGAATATTCTGTGAATTCCTGCTGTACCTCTGAGCACTGTTCGCCTCCCTTATCCTGTCCCCTGCAGCAAACACAGCCAGTCCTCACTTACGTGCAAGATTTGGCCTCCTTTACAGTCTTGTTTGGCAAATAAACATCTTGGGCCAAGCCTTTAGTGCAGCAGGTGCTTGGTGTGGAGGTGAAGGGTGGCCCCTGAAAGGGGGAAGCTGACGACAAGGGACAAGGACAGAAGACACCTCAGGGGACACCCCAGGGGAAGCCCTGGAGGACCCCCCAACTCCAGGTCTGGGGTGGCAGGACCCACCTTGGCAAGGCTCAGGGAGGCCTGGGGCAGCTGGGCCAGTGCTGGGCACCAACTGCTGAGCATTGAAATGAGGGAAGACTGCATCCAGTCACCTGCTGTTCTTCCTCCCAAGGTCATTTAAGAAAGGGCCGTGTAAGAAACATATGAAGCCTTTAGATAGTGTCTGAAGGCGGGCAGTGGAGATGGGGAAGGGCCCTGAGGGGAAGCCGTGTGAGGAGCGGCTGAGGGCACTTGGTGTGTTCAGCTGGAGAAGGGGAGACTGAGGGGAGACTTCATTGCAGTTACAGCTTCCTTGGGAGGGGAACAGGAGGGGCAGGCACTGATCTCTGCTCTGTGGGGACCAGGGACAGGAACCCAGGGAATAGCCTGAAGTTGTGTCAGAGCAGGTTTAGGTTGGATCTCAGATAAAGCTTTGTCCCCCAGAGGGTGGTTGGGCACTGAACAGGCTCCCCAGGGCAGTGGTCACAGCATCAAGGCTGCCAGAGCTCAAGAAGCATTTGGAGGATCCTCTGGGGCACATGGTGTGACTCTGGGGATGGTCCTGTGCAGGGCTAATGATCCTCGTGGACTTGATGATCCTTGTGGGTCCAACTCAGCATATTCTGTGATTCTGTGATTTAACTGGGAGAAATACCCAGTGACCTTTCCCTGGCTGGACCGGGCCCAGTTCTGCTGGGCTGGGCTGGGTTTGCCTGTCCCAACAATGCTACAGAGTCACTGCTCTGCTGTGTAAATCTGCTTTAAGAACTCAGAAAGTTTGTGTTAAAGCTACAAAATGTTAAAAAAACCCCCGAAACAACAAAAACCCCCATGAATAATGCAATAAAAAGTGGGAACAGCCTTGGCCAGAGAGGCTGAAGAGGGGCTGTGGGTGTGGGTTTGGGATTTGCTGGTGCAGGGTCCCGATCCCATGTGCTATCCTCCCCCAGCATTCGGGATACCTAAGCTGGGAACTGCCTTCAGCAGGATCAGCCTTCTCTGGCAGCACAGCGGGTTCCACCAGGCACTGCCTGGAAGAGTGGGCAGATAAAATCTGTTCCAGGTACAGTCCATCAGCAGGTGCTGCTCCTGCAGAAACCTAGGAAACCAGGTGATTATTCACATTTTTTATTCTTACTGATACAACACACATGGATTTGGTAGACAAAAAAGTGGATTGAAGGCAAACCATGACCTCCAAGCGGCTTTTTTGTACCCTCCAGGTCCCATAACACCTTTGACAGAGGTACAACACATCAAGACCAGGTGGGAAAAGCATCGCTAGAGAAATGTGACACAAACACCTTCCCACTCCAAACACATAGGAATAAAAGCTTCCATTTACATTTTGGCTCTTCAAGTCCATTTTTGAAAGTGCATTTCTCCAGCCACATCCCATCATGTGCAGCTGTGGATGGAGAAAAGTGCTCCCACTCCTCCCCCTCTGTAAACGGATGGAAAGCAGACATTCCTTCCCATTTTGAGCTTCTTCATATTACTGCACCCACAGATGGAGAGAAAGGCCTTTTTCCAAATATATTGTGAATATTTCAATAAAAAAGGTATAATTTTAAGTGACCTGAAGTGAAACCACTCCTGACTTTAGGAACCAGCAGCCCTAAAACTGGTGGAGGGCCCTTCTCAATGTCACATTAGAGCTCCTCTCCCAGTGCTCCATACGGGATTGACAGTTTAGGAGACAAGCACCTCCTGACTGTAAAAGCAGCTGGAAAATGGGGATGGATTCCCTCTTCCTTGCAGCACTTCTCCCTCTGTATCCCACACGTGATCCCAGATAATCTGTGTGCTCTGGAAGCGCTGCTGCTCCGAGCCAGCCCAGCCTGATCCAGGCAGTTGAGGTCATCCCGACATACCTCCCAAGTGACCGGCTGTGTTTATTTCTTTCCCAAAGCTAGTGTACACAGAGGGAACAATACGGATCCTCTGCACAGAGCAGACTTTTTACAGTCCCCAATAATTAAAAACCCAAAGGCTCTGAAAAAGCACTTCTTCAAGGAGAATTTTATCCACTGTGTTCCCCAAAGCACTGACCAAGTGCAGGTACCTGTAGTTGTTAGACTTAGGAGTAGCTCACTGCAGAGCAGGGTCCCGTGGGTCATATTGAAAAAGGCATTTATTCCATTCAGTTTAGGCTGGCTCTTGAATTAAAGCTAGACCTTAGCTTTTAGCTGCACTCAGATGTCACCTGGATAAAATGAGATTTGTGTGGACAAGGAATCAGACCATGTGGCAGCAGAACAAAAGTGAGTGGACAGATTCTTTTTTGAGGAGTTACATTTCTAAACAAAGGAAGAAAAGTAAAAAATACAGTTTCTGTGCAAGAAATCCTCCCATATGCAGGACTACATTTTCCTGGAAGGCCCCTGAATTCCATAGTACCTGGCACATGATATAGTGTATTTTATTGTATTTGTATTTAATATCATCCCAAAGGCCAGAAGACAGGAGACATTACAGACTGCAAGATACAAAAGGGTGAAGAAAATGAGTTAAAAATCTAGCTTATTAAAAAACAAGCATCAGATTTGACCCCAAATGTATTAGAGCTGAGTTTTTAAATAAAACCTGGTAAGTTACTTTGGGGACAGACCTGACTAATTCACATACTCCCAATGTGCTTGAGTTTAAAAATTCCCAAAACTGCCACAGCTCTCCAATTTGTCTCTTTGGGGGGAAATAAGAAATAAACCATTTGGGGTGCTGGTTTGGCCCCTTTGAAGGACATTTCAGTAATGAAGGAGCTTTTCAGTGGCATCCCTGTGACTTCAAAACCATTTGCTGCTCATTTTACTCCTGGCCATGTGCATTTCCCAGTAAAGCAGCTCATATGGAAACAGTGGTTTTGGCTCTGTGAACCTTTGCCATTAATCTACAGGGAGAAGGGTATGGACTGTTTTTACAGCCTGTTTATCACCCTCTCCCATCTGCTCCCAGCAGCTTTACGGTGAACTGTGCAAACAGCAATTCCCACTGGCCCCGGGTATTCCACAGCCTGGTAGTAAAAAAAAAATCATGGATTTCTCCCTACATCCTCCTCAGCAGATGAGCTCCCTTCAGCTTCCACATGGGTGAGCATTTATCAGGACAAATCCATGTGTCAGGAGATTTGTGTTACCCTCAGTTCTCAGAAGAGAGGGATGCACCGTCACTGACACAACACAACCTGCTCAGTTCTAAGCCACTGAAATCCAATCAAGCCTCCTAATTCTGTTTTCCTTTAATTCCCATATTTTTTCCCCTTGTCCCTCCAGAAAAAAAAGGAGGAAGAAGGACTCTCTGAAGTAGATAATCTCCATATTAAAATACACACAGGAGCGTGTCCCTTCAGTAATTCCATCTGTTGATTCTGTTCTCTGACAGAAAATACATTTTTTCTACCTTAATGACAGAAAATTCGCTTTGGGCTCTGTTTTAGGCACACAAAACACCATGTTCTGCAGCTCAGTTGTGAGTGGCAGTAAGGACACGCTGTCCTGCTGTGTCTGAGCAGTTTTGGCACACTGGATAAATAATTTGGCACTGAAGTCCACCAGTAACACCAATTTCAGCCACTCAGGGGATGCAAACATGAAAGAGATGCCCCGATTCACAGTAAGGTTTCCAAGTACCCACTGGAACAACAGTTCCCAAGTGCTCCCTCAGGCCGTTGTCCGTCGGATCTCCTCCGACAAGGTGATTGACCTCTCCTTGCACTCGGTGTTGGAGCACTTGGACACGGCATTGGCTGCCTGGCAGAACTTCTGGAGGAGGATCTTCCTGAGCAGCAGGTACACCCAGGGGTCCAGGATCTGGTTGAGCGAGGCCAGGCGTACAGCTGTCAGGAAGAAATTGCATTCCCGGTGCAGTTCAGGGCCCGAGGCCTCCCCAGGGACACCCTTGCAGTGCTCAAATGTGCGGCCCCAGATCATCTTCAGCATTGTGATCTGAGGGAAGCCAGGAGGGAAAAGGGATAAATGGTAAGGGAATGTTGTCTGTGTACCACCAGATCTTATGGTGCCCAGAGAGGTTTTGGACTCCCCATCCCTGGAAGTGTTCAAGGCCAGGCTGGATGGGACTTGGAGCAACCTGGCCTAGTGGAGGGTGTCCCTGCCCATGGCAGGGGTTGGGATGGGCTTTAAGGTCCCTCCCAACCCAAACCAGTCTGTGATTCTATGACAGGGATACTGAACACCCCACCTTTCCTGACAGGTCCTTTTGTTGGTTGCAAGCCTCTGCTGTGTATAGCTTGGAGACCCGACTGTGAGTGTGCTGCCTGAATCACTGTGGATGGACGGGCAGCAGCTCTGCCCATGGTGCTGTGTCTGCTCGGAATGCCAAGGAGATGGACACCTCCAGCATGGCCCCGAGGCACCTCCACTGCACTGCCTGGGCAGAGCTCTGCACTCCCATCCTCTGAACGATTGGGTTCAGTCTTGAAAACCCCCAGAACAGCCTGGGGACAGACCCACAGGCCAACACTCACAGCCCTGTCCAGTTCCTTGGCTTCAGTCTTTGGAAGAAACCAGGACAATCTTTAGCAGTGGCAACACAAGAGGAGTGATCCCACCACATCTTTCCCACAGAAAGCCTCTTGGGAGCAGTGTCAGCAAAAAGGTCACATCTGGGCTGCTGCTGTCCCCACAAACCAGGACAACCAGAGTCAGAGTGACCAGGAGCAGAGGCTACAGGGGAGGATTTTTCCATTCAGCAGGATATTCTGGATGCCAGATCAATAACCATGTGTTGACCTTGGAAAGACTTGGATGAGTCCAGAAGGCAGGGCAGCATGGAGAGCAAAGGAGAACTGTTTCTCTTTCTTTAAATAGAAGCTGTTGAAGATTCCATTCACTACATTTCATTTACTTAAGAAACCATGGATAGAACTTTGTGAAAACTTGGATAGATCCAGACCCAGACGACATCAAGCAGCCACTTGTGCACCAGACCCACACAGCCACAACCCCACCATTTCCTCAGCCACCTCTGGTTCTTCAGGACACTGTCCCTGTTTCTGTTACTGCATCTGCCTCCCGTGCCCACCCATCCAGCACATCCCATCTCCTGCAGCATTCCCATGCTGTAAGGAGCAGCAGCGTGATGGAAACATGCTGTGCCCACGTCACAGCCAAACGGAACCACCCCGCACTCAGCATTCCCAGGATTCACATTACTCTCTCTCAGATCAGCTCTTCCTCTGGGAACTTTGCAAGGACCCTGGTTCTGTAGACCATGTTGTCTTTTCTTTAGTTGATGAACCCACAGAGCTACAAAAACATCAGGCTATAAAATACATTTCCCAAGCAGACAACCACTTATTTTTGGGGCTATTACATAATATTCTTTTACTGGAATATTTGTTGGACCAACAATTGCTCCACTGGAAATTTTATTTGTTTGATATCATTAGAGGTTGTTTATTTTATCATGGACTGTATTGGTCTTCTAAATGAATTAAAAGAAGGGCTGCACAAAGCAGAAGAACAACACCAGGTGGAATAAAGACAATGGAACTATGTAATTTATGCCAATAAAAAATTTGGCTCAAAATGCATATAGTAAAATAGTTGATAATTGTATTTATTCAACTAGAGTACCTCTACTGTTATCATGACTGTGGTTTTATACGTCTTTAATTTCTGTCTGCCAGGAAGCTTAAGGAGCAGAAGTATTTTAACAGGAAATGCAGCAGAATTCCTGAGCATTTTGGCTTTAAATGACCTTGAAACAATTCTGGGAGGGAATAATTTTGTAGCCTGGAGCTCCAAAAGAGTTATTATGAGAATTCCAGTTTGTGCTGCACAGGTGTTTCTGTGCAATTATGGAACAGCTTCCTCTACTTCCCCTTAAGAGTTATTTGTCTGCTGCCAGCCCAGCTCAGTGGTTATCCCAGAATCCCAGACTGGTTTGGGTTCAGAGGCACCTCAAAGCTCCTCTTGTTCCACCCCCTGCCACGGGCAGGGGACACCTTCCACTATCCCAGGTTGCTTTAAGCCCCGTCCAACCTGGCCTTGAACATTCCCAGGTGTCCCAGCTTCTCTGGGAAACCTGTGTGAGGGCCTCACCACCCTCCCAGGGAAGGATTTCTTCCCATATCCCATCTAACCCTGCCCTTTGGCAGTGGGAAGCCATTCCCCTTGTCTTGACAGTACATGCTCCAAAATAAGCAGAAGATCAGTGTGAACTGGAAATGACTCAGGATAAAGCAAGATCTTATTGGAGTGGGGTGTTTTCCCAGGTTCTCGATGCTGAATTCAACCAGATGCTGTGAGTACACAGAAAAAGGAGGCAATGCCTACACTGTCTGTCTCCTCCGTCCTACCCAAGCCAGCACGGAGCCGGAACAGGCTCCATGGAGCCCTTCAGAGCAGAGCCACAACTGTCAGAACTTTCACTCTGCAGCTAAATCACATTTGAGTTTGTTGTTTACATCAACAGATCAAGTCTAAAAATACTGTCTGTGTACAAGGGCATTGTTTTCCTAACAGCAACAGCTGTCAGAATCTGTTACTTCTCAGTTACAAAACTCAGATGTCTTAAAAAAAAAAAAAATCACAAAGAACTCCTCTGTAAATCCCTGATTTTCTATTTCAACTCGGTTTCTTACAGCTGCTGAGTGATGCAGCTACATGGTAAATGATTTCTACAATCTGGCTTTCACTGAAAATGCACTTGCACTCTTCAGAGTCAGTCCTCCAAAAATGTGGCATCTAATTCCTAACCCTTACTCTGTGGTTGTACAGAACAGTTGAGGTGTATGTATAAAAGTGGAAAGTTATGTACAAACATGCTCCTGCATGACTCTGGATTTTGAGAATATGAACACCAGAGAAGACACTGACCAGGCAGAGAAGTTTTGCAGAACTCCACAGAACAAGTTTCGCACTCCCAAGTGTTGCTGCCACAGAGGGAAGGGAACTGCTGACGAATTCCCTTGGGGTTCTGGGTTGACTTCTGCCTCCTAAACCCACAGAAATACCCTGGGAATCAAACCACCAAGAGGAATCCCTGCCTCGCCACTGATTTATCTGAGAATTCTGCTTATGAAGGAGGAGCAAGAATTCCCTCATCTTGGATCTTCTCTTGATGCTGCAAGGCTGGTTAAACCCTTGGGGGCAACAGCTCCATGCCCCAGGCTGGTCGAGGGAGCAGGATGGGTCCCACTGCCTCAGAGGGCAGGGCAGGACCTGTCCCAAAAGCAAGGGCTGATGGGGAAACAGGCTTCTTCCATCAGGGTAACAGTTAACTTCTGGAAAATGGAGAAATCCCAGTGTCTCCCTTGGGATGAAACACCAACAGGATGGACCCCAGGGAGGTCAGGGTGTGCAGGAATACAGATAACCACCTCATGGACACAGAACCAGAGTCAGGCTCCTGCCTTCACTGACCAAATCTGCCATTCCTTGAGGTTTGAGGAGCAGAACATTATTCTCTACTTCCAAATTCTCACTAACCTTCAGGGTGGTTTCATATTTTACTTCCATCATGGTTAATGATCTCTAGAAGGTTAACTTAAACTCCTGACTAATTTTGGGGCGGTGTTATTTTGAGAATTTGATGGAATTTTAATTCATTTATGAGGATAACATTACTAAATTGAATTGTTTTCTCTTGTCACCTCATCCCCACCGGCCATCAGCTTTGTCAGCCATTCCTCTGGTCACAGCCCCGCTCACGAGCGCTCAAGGACAAGAAGGAAGAAAAATCCTTCTCCAGCCTTAAAGAACCTTTCATGTAACCTCAGCACTTCCACAGCCAGTTTCAGCCTGGTCCTGCTCAGATATACCAAGTACAAACTTTCTGTTCCCTGACAGCAGAGTAAACCAGCCTTTGGGGATGGGGTTCTGGACCCCTGCGTGTGCCCTTGTCCCATATGGCAGAGAAACATGGATTCTGCCTCCTCCCCTCCTACATCATAAGTAAGGAATAACAAAGTAGTGGAAAGAAATGCAAAGGTCCTTAAAAAACAGAGATGAAAAGCCAAGGAGGCTGCTGTAAATCAGGCACAGGGAACAGATGGCTGCAAGCCCGAAGGCGTTCACAGAACTGCGGGCACATTTTCTCATAAAATGCTAAGTTTTGCTACAAGGTGGAAGGAAATAAAAAATTCTACATGACAGCTGACTGCAGTATCCTGCTCCCAGGCCCACTCCTCACGTCCTGCTTCCCTCCTCTGTACAAGACCCTTGTTTTCCTTCTTTTGATTCCAGTACCTTCACCTGATTGATCCAAACAGGCTGCACTTTTGCTCTCCTCTTGGACGTCTCCCAGCTTCTCTCCTACTAGCTTTCCACCCCGATATCCCCTGGGCCCTGTCCCTGTCCCGCTTTCCTTCCAAGAGGCCGTTCATGGACACACTGTCCACAAGGAACAGGAATTCCAAGTGCCTCCCACCCTGCCCAAGCTGGCGGCCACGCATTGTCCTTCCCAAAGGAAGGAGGGAGGAGGACTGGGGTCACACCACAGTGGTGGCACAGGGACCTACCAGCAGCGGTGACCAGCAGGCTGAGAGGACACACATGATGCCGAGGAGCTGGATCAGCGTCTCCATGGTGATCCGTCCCCACTGCTTGCTGGAGTGCGCCTCGGTGGCCTTCGTGCGGCAGCGGGACACCAGCGCCTCGATGGTGGCCAGGTTACAGGCCACGGTCACCACGAGGGACAGCAGCCCCAGCACGGCGAAGGTGGCGGCGAAGACGGTGCTGCCGCCGGGGCGGCCGTCGCCGGTGCTGATGAAGCACCATGTACCGGGCCACTGCAGCGTGTACTGTCCGAGCCCGGCCACGGGCAGCAGGGCGAAGGCAACCACGGTAGCCCAGATGGCGAGCAGGCCACCCTTGGTGAGCCGTGGGTTCATGTGGCTGGCGTACCAGTGCGGTGCCCGGATAGCCAGCGCCCGCTCCACGGCCATGGCGCTGGCGATGAGCAGCGGGCACAGCCCGAACACCGTCATGCTGAAGCCGAAGAAGACGCAGAGGTGCCCCGAGGGGTCCACGGCCTCCCAGGTGCGGTTGGCCAGGTAGACGGAGATGACGATGGGGCTGGTGAGCAGCTGGCCCAGCATGTCCGTGAGCGCCAGGGAGCCGATGCACAGCAGGAACGATCTCTTCCTGCGACTGCCCTTGGCGCGGTAGCTGCGGGACACGAGCAGCATGGCCAGGGCATTGCCCACCATGCCCGTGATCATCATGGTCAGCGGTATGGCCACGGACACGGCGCTGCAGCCCTCAGCCGCCCGCCCCATCCCGCTGCCTCGCTGCCCCACCGCGCCGGGCTCGGTGGCGTTGGGAACGGGCTCGCACTGCTGCCAGGGGCTCATCCCGGCGCCGCGGAGCCGAGGCACAAGGCATGGAGCCGGGCAGGGAATCGAGAGCCGGCGAGCAGCCCGGGTGCACACGTTATAAGAGGGAGACGGCTCGACCCGCCCCGAGGCGGTGCCGCTCGGTCCCGCTCCGCCCCTCCGAGCGAGCCGTCTCAGCCCCGGGCTGAGTCCCACCACAGACCGCACACTGAGGGGCTGGAGGGTGTCGAGAGACGGGAACGGAGTAGGGTCTGGAGCACCAGGAGCTGCTGAGGGAGCTGAGGGGGGCTCAGCCTGGAGAAAAGGAGGCTTGGGGGCACCTTCTCTCTGTCTGCAACTCCCTGAGAGGAGGGTGGAGCCAGGTGGGGTGTCGGGCTCTACTCCCAGGGAACAAGCGACAGAAGAGGAACCGGTCTCAGGCTGTGCCAAGGGAGGTTAAGATTGGATATCGGGGAAGCTGAAGCCAAGATGCTTACGGAGAATAGAACTTCCATTCCCTCCCCAGACAGCCCACAGAGTCCAGGGAATGCTGGAGTCCATCAGTCAGTGCTCAATTTTCAAAATTCACTTTTTAAGGCTTTTCTGATACTTGAGACACCAGGTATCCAAGAATCCCAGACTGGTTCAGGTTGGGAAGGACCTTAAAGCCCAGCCAGTTCTGCTCCCTGCCATAGGCAGGGACACCTTCCACTAGACCAGGTTGCCTCAAGCCCCGTCCAACTTGGCTTTGAATGCTTTCAGGGATGGGGCATCAGTGACTTAGAAGATTCTTACAGGATGAGGGACAGACTGAACCTTACTCTGGCATTTCATCCATTTAGGTTGGATCTCAGGAAAAGGTTCTTCCCCCAGAGGGTGGTTGGGCACTGAACAGGCTCCCCAGGGCAGTGGTTACAGCACCAAGGCTGGCAGAGCTCAAGGACCATTTGGACAATGCCCCCAGGGACAGGGTGGGATTGCCAGGAGTTGGACTGGATGATCCTTATGGGTCCCTCCCAACTCAGGATATTCCATGTTTCTATGGAAACACCTTGAAGCTTTGCAAAAGCTCAGTTTGAACACACTGCTGTTGAAAGCCAAAGGCATTTTCAATACTTAAAGAACCAAACTGATCTGAAAACACGTCATCTATTGGCCAGCTAAGTGGGAGTCCAGCCATGGAGTCCCTGCCAGTGGAGGTGATGAGGGGGTGTGTGTCCCCAGGACAAAGCATTCGCCACACAGTTGACTCACAGGTTTTATTTACACTTGTCTACAGCATCATTTTGCCTTACATATTCTCTAAGCCAAATGAACCCATTGTTCTCCTTTGCCTGTGGCCTATGAGTTGCTAACTTTAAATCCCCTCATCTGTTAAGTACAGCAACAATTGGAATACAAAGCACAAGAAAACCCCAATGCTAACAACAGAGCGTCTACTTGATCTGGGTTGTACACTTTAGTAGTTGGACGTTGAAGTCAGAGGCACAGTTACAGACTAATCTGCTCTTGTGCAACCTACACACATTTAGCATCGAAATTAGAGAGAAAAGAAAGCATTAAAGAAACTGCATTTTTTCTGCAAAAAGATTATCAAAATACTTCTACACCAAAAACATTTTGCTTCTAGACCAGTCCAAAAGACGTCTCAAAAAAAAAAAAAAAAAAAGGAAAAAAAGAGCAGAATGGAGTTTTTAAATTTTGCTCCGTTTGTTTCTGTGCAGTTTACTGAAAAAAAGCAGCAAATCTGGGTTTGGGAGTTTTACTACTGAAATAAATGCAGATATATTGCTCTTTGTTTGCTTGAAAAGAATAATTTTCCTCACCATACTTACCTTGTGATGGCACTGAAGACTTAAACCTTTCTTAACCAAACGGAGCTCAAGAGAGACCAAGTTTTATACTAAAATGGATTCCACAAAGCATTTTAAGCCATAAATTATGTTGCAGGAAAAAAGAATGATTGATGAAGAACACATTTAAGATGCCAGAACTTTCTACAGTTTATTCATTCTCATTTTTTGAAAGAAAAATAAAATTGAGATACCTTGAAAATTTTAGTCAGCCCCAAAGGGAATTTTACAGGCGGCCTGCGGAAGCTTCCCTTGATTCCAAGGAGCTAGTTCCAAACTCCTCCATGGCAGGAGCAGATCCTAAATGATCCGTTTGTAAAAGGATCATGGAGTCCAGGGTCAGGAAACCACCACAGCCAACAGGCCCTTTGCTGGCTGCAGCAAAGAACTTCTATCTCCAACATCCTCGCTTCCCAAGAATGAAGGCTAATTCCCTCTATGGAATCATGATGGACTGGGGGATCTAAGAGCTGCTTTGCACTGAGCATTGTTAGAGAGAGGTGTCCATCTACACTGGTGCTTCAAAATGGAACAAGAACAAATCTTAGCCCTAAGCCCTCACACTGTCCCCAGGTGACTCCAGCCCTACCCTATCCTGTGGTCCCATGGGAGCTCTGTCACATGCTCCAGAGGCGGCTGCACAAAGCTCAGGGGGTCCTCCTCACACGGCTGTAGTCCAGGAGCAGAGCGGGAGCAGGACATTCCCAACCTGCTCCTACATCTGAGGGAGCCAGAAATGGAGGAACTGATCTTTAAAAACAATAATTTCCTCCTCCCCCCACCAAAGAACCTCCCGCCTCCGCCAGGGGAGTTTATGGCTTAAAATGCTACCTCACGTTTTGGGTCATGGATGAACAAAGCTGCAGTTTGCCAGAAAGCAAGGACAGACATGCACCTCTACTAGCAGATTTAGCACTTCTGACCAAGTAAGACACCAACTTCTTAAAAATGTCTCATGCACTGACTGGAATTTTGGTGGGTTTTTTTGTAAATGTGAGCTTTAATACATTATTTCTTTTTAGAACTTGTACGGGAACCAGAATGGGAGGATCCGGAGGATGATCTGCGGCGTCTGCAAGATACAAATGGAGAAAGCAAGCAAAGAAATAAGTGGAAATGAATTTTGGCATCTACTCTGAGCAGTCTGTATCTTACAATAGCTGGAAGCCAAGTATATCTGATAGGGGCCTTATCAAGTAACTTTAAGCCACTAATTTAATATTAAAAGTCTAAGTTTAATACTGAGAGTAGAATACAATTTCTAAATGCAGTATTTACTTATGAAAATAATTCAATATAACACTTTCACACGCTGAAAGCAGGGTAAGCCAGGTCTTTCTACAGAACATGCTCCTAATGGGAGGAATTTCATTGGAGTAGGGGGGAAAATAATTAAAAAAAAACAATTACAGAGGGTTTAACAGGAGGTAAGAGTAGGGGAAGTGAGAAAACTACTTTTACTATTAGAATAACTGATCAGATTTAATTCCTTCCCAGTGAATCTCAGTCCTTCAGAATACATAAAATAAAAAATCACACATTTCAATACACCCATTCTTATTCTACATAAACCCAAACCTTTCGGGTGACCGTGATCTCGATCGTCTTTTTTTGCGATCACCAGATGAAGAGGATCTAGAGCGGCTTCTCTTCTTGCCTCTCTCGGGGGAGGATGAGGAGCGAGAGCTTGAGTAAGATCTTTTCCTTGGGGTGGAAGACCCCCTGTACGACCTGGAGCTGGATCTTTATTGATTAAGAAATAAATCAGATTTAATTCTGGTATCAAAGAGAAAGCACAAAGAAAGAACAGACAGAGACAGTTTTCATGAACATTCACTACTCTACACCAGTCCTCTGTAAAGCGAATGGGTGGGGCTTCCATACTTACTCCTGAGTTCTGCCAAAAAAAACTTCTTCTGCCAGGTACTTCTCTGAATATATTTTGCTAAACAGTGTTTCTTGTTAAATGGGCCACCAATGGTTTCAAAAGCTTTTCTCAGCATTCACAAAAATGACTCATTTTGACAAAAAAACACTGGGAGAATGGGCCAGGAAATTGCCTCTGCAAGGACCCTCCTCAGCAGTTAAATTCACAAAGCAAAAAAACCCAATCCCCAGAAATCTAAAGCTCATTTAATCTCGTTTCACTTCTTATCTTCATGGATATTTCATACTAGAGATTTGACTAAAACAGTAAAAGTTCAGAAAGTATATTTACAAATCTCAGAATAAATCTGTGTAGAGATTGAAATCTTCCTCCACCAAAATAATGTAAAAAGCCTTTTAGAATATACCAAAAATATTTTAAAAAATCTCTTAGAATACAGCAATTTTGACATAAAATTTAAAATGAACCATCTTCACTTACAGCACTCAAAAATCACTTTGGCTTCCTAAAAAAAAAAAAAACAAGAAAAAAACACTTGTGGAAAAAATAAGAGCTAGAAAGTCCTAAACTGTCCTTTCAAAATGACATAAAATGCCTAAAATGCCAAGCTAATGTGCTGGGGACACTCTACAAATGGCTCAGCTGAGGAGCTCCTTCAGCCTCTTGTGGGGGCACAGGGATCCTTTTCCCATAAGCACAGATTCCATCCTGTGCTGGCCCTCACATGACAATCCACAGCACGCTCCTGCCACCAAAGAGTGGTGGCACCAATTTGTGATCCTTCTTCCCAACTCAAGCTTCCGTATTTAGAGTTTTAGGATTCTCTGCACGCATGGAAAAGGAACAGCTCTTCATCCATCACACAGGGAATGTTGTGCCAATGTGCAAGGACACCTCCAGTGTGCTTTTGTTGCTCTGCCCTGCACAGCTCAGTGACAGCTCTACACAACTCAGCTCAAACTGCTCTCAGCTCCTCACAGCATTTGCTATCAACCTTTTTACATATCCCCCAAGTTTATAAGGATAACGGCTGCAGTGCCTCGTGGAAGGTATGCAATTAGTGTTAAACACAACAAGTACAAGTACAGTGCAATTTCTAACTCTCTTCCACACCAAGCAGCCAAAGTAGAAACAATAAAAGCACCCAAAATGCCTGGAGCAGGACCAGGCACTCAAATCCTTCTTCCTCCACACTGCAGATCTGTGGCGTCCGCTCGGCTGGCTTAGGCTAGACTTAACCTCTTCCACCAAAACCCCGCCTTCTCCACAAACACATCTGTAGTGGCAACAGTCTCGTCAGAGACCCCAGGGATTCTGACTTCCAAGATAAAAACAAGTTAATGTTTCTCTGACCAGCACAACTTCACGATGAACTCAACAAGGTTGGTCCTTCTGCCCTTTCCTCTCTGCAAGGACAGAGTGGTACCTCATTCACCTGGATTTTGACCCACGAGATCTAGACTGTTCTCTGGAACTGGAACGAGATCTTGATCTGGAACTGGAAGAACTCCTTGAATGGGACCTGCAACAACATGGAAGATTTTTTTCCAGTGTTTGACTTGCATTTAGCAGAGTAACTGCTCTGTGAGCAGAGACATGTTTGAGTTACTAAGGTGACAATTTCCTCCTGTCCCCCCATATCACCACAGCACATTTTAAACCAGACACTTTAACATAGTAAGGTGATGCATTAAATATTTATAAAGTGAGCTTTAGATTGTGTTTCCTAAAACAAAGCACAACAATTAAACAGGATCACAGTTACTTGGAAAAAAAAAATAACCGCTTATCTACTCATTATTTCATGAAGTCAGTGCCTTAATTTGTGCCTTAATTGGAAAACCATCAGTTTCTTTGAAAAGCAGAGCAGGTAAGAGCATTAGGAAAGGCCAGCTCAATTTTCCCCCCAGTCAGCTCTCACAAGCATTTTGTAATCAGCTTCTAATTTACATAAAGATTTTCCCCTGCATTAAAAATTAAGTAGTTAATTTGGGGCTAAAGCACAGCCAGATCTAACATGACTTGTAACTGACCAAAACTATGTTCCAATCTTTCACTGATGGATTTTTTTTAAAGCACAAACCACAAAAGACATGTAACAATGGCAGAGGCCTCATAGCAATCATTGTAAAAGGAGGCTTTGCAATCAAATTCTAATAGTATTTTCAGGAAAAAACACATTCTACTTGCTGTTAACCTCTCTATACTGTTACCACGACTTTCTCACTTTACTGGGTAGAACACCAGCAGTGTGAACACAGGCTAACTAGAAAATACACTAAAACCCTTTTAAAAACACAGAGAAGTATCCACAAATGGCCACTGATATTTCCATTAACTGCAGCCAAAAGCAAAATATTCAACAGGAAGTTAAAATCTTAGGACAAGCTACTTTTTACTTCACGCTTGCAGTAAAAAAGCTGGGAAGATTAGAAGAAACTTGAACTTTATATATATATATGAACTCTATGTATAACCCTGTGAGCTAGTACATATTTTAGGTTTTAAACCTATCAGATTCTCCTTGTTATAAGGCAGTTTAAAAGCTACACCATCACAAGTTTACAGAGCACTGATTGAACTGTTAATTTATTACTGAATTTAAAGAGTAATGACAGAACTTAAGTCTGCCTTAAGCAGACCTTTGTGTGGTCCCACACAAACCTTCAGTGTTATTAGAGAATCACAGATTGGTTTGGGTTGGAAGGGAACTCAGAGCCCATCCCGTCCCAATTCCAGGATAAGGAGGTTCTGACAGCATTACCACTGTACTTTAGGCTTTGTCACTTGCCATCAAAATAAATTCAAGTTTCTTGTCTTTATTCCCAGGAATTCTGCCCTTTCACTGAATCTGCCTGGACTGCACTGTCACTGCCTCTTCTGCCACCTCTTCCCACTCCAGCAGTGCCACCCTCTGTTCAACAACTGAACCACACACAGCCAACAAGCCTGAAAAACCTGAAAATAACTTCTAGTTTTAAGTTTAATTAGAGGATTTCATCAAACATCAACTTAAATTCACTAAAACAAGCAAAAATACCCACAAAGCCTCCCGGCAGGGCAGAGAGAGCATCGTCCCCCCTCTGTAAATCCCACACACAGAATCATTCACATCATTAACTACAACTGTAAGGCAATCAAGAAAAACAAGTAAAGAAGGAAGTTAGATACTGACATTTTGCCTGGCGTTACCCTGGACCTGTACCCGTTTACCTGGACCTGGACCTTGAGCTCGAGTGAGAGGATGAGCGCGAGGAGGAGCGAGAGTGGGACGAGCGGGACTTGGAGCGGCTGCGCCGGGCGGGCTTCTTCTTCTTGGTGCTGTCCTCCTCCTCACTGGCATCCAGGTTGTACTTGGACAGGTCAGCATCGTCCTCATCCTCATCCTGGGAAAGGCACAGACAAGAGAAACTTCTGGAATGGCTTTATTTGTATTTCACTTAGCGGTTTGTATTTATTCTATGGTTTATTTGTGTTTTCCAACCTTTGAAAACCAAACTGAATGTAGTAAGATCCCTGAACTTTAAGGAGTGACTGAAAATTTCTGTTTCAAAGTAATAAAAACCCTACAAAACCCCCACGTGAAAACCCATTTTTTTGTCATTTAATGAAGTTAATGAAAAAACCTTTTTACCACTTTAAATGACTGTCTGGAAGAGTTTGCAGACTCAAAATCCATAACCAAAGGTTCCAAATAAAGACATTGGAATTTTGGATTCTGATCTCAGATAAGCTTACAATTTATCATTTAAGAAGCTGTATGTTTCTGAATGCAGGTATTTAGAACAAAGCAGAGCTTGTGCTCATCTTTTACAGCAGCTTTGGGCACTGTTATTCCAAGAGCTGTTGCTCTGAAGACAGCTAAAAATACAGACCAGACCTTCCCCACTATAATAATGATTAAAAAGTAATTCATTTAAACATAACCATCCTACCTCATCCAATTTATATTTGGAGAGATCTTCATCCTCATCCTCTTCATCCTCCCCTTCAGATTCCTTATCTTCCACTTCCTTCAGGATGGATGCAGGACCCACTGGTTTCCCTCGGTACTTTTTCTTTTTGCGTCCAAACTACAACATTTTAATGCCATCAGAATATGATTTAATCAAAAAATAATCACCAACTGTATTTTGTGATAAAACTTCGATGAGAAAAAAAATATACATCAATTTAAAATTGGTCTTGCTCAAAGGGAAAGGGGAGGATCATGAAACATTGATTAGCAACAAGAAACTTTTGAGAGAGAGAGCGAGAGAGAGATGCTTGTCTTGGGGACAGTTAGAATCCACAGAGAAGATAAATGGAAATCTGAACATTTTATACTTTAATTTTACGGAATATCCTTAGAAAACACTGCTGGACGTCTGGCACAACACCTGTCTCTCCAGAGTAATCCCTGCACCTTCTCTTACCTCATCATACTCCCCATCGGATTCTTCCCGTTCTATATATTCCACGTTCTCCCGTTCATTAAATCCTCCTCCATAGCCTTTAAAAAGGGATAAAACAGGACAATCTCTTGAGCTGCACCAAATTCAGCTGCATTAAGCCCATAAACTTCCACAGAGGCTCTGGAAGCCTTCATGGAATTATAAATATGCCACAAGGACGTAATAGGATCTCAGGAGAAACATGAATTGTTCCCACACACGTTTATTAAATACAGTTCTTCAGAAACCTAATTGAGAAAATGGGTTAAGACACACAACCAACACAGCAGCAACAATGTTTAAAGGAATGGAAAAAGAATAAAAACTATTTCAGGATTACAGCTGTGATGAGCAACCAGCTTCCCAAAGGGCTCTGCAGTGTCTCCAAAGGCCGGGAATAAAGGACACCATCCTCAAAAACCAAAATCCCACCTCAGAGCAGCCAACTTGGGAAAGCAGTGAGGGGAACACAAGGGGAATGTGTGTGTGTATATACATATATATATATATGTATATGTAGCTGCACAAAGTTGTACAACTGCCAAAATTTGCCTTAAGAATATTTCTATTCTTTTCCTGTTCCTCTTCACAATGAAGTGGAAAATTCCAAGGGCTCATTGTCATTTCAGCTGACTTTGTAATTTACTGCTAGAGTGTGCACGTGTCTGCAAATGTCCTCTGCAGGACAGCAGAACTCCAATAATTCATTAAATACTAAGTATTAGGGAATCCCAGACTGGTTTGGGCTGTGAGGGACCAAAGCCCTTCTCATTCCTTCCCCCTGCCATGGGCAGGGACACCTTCCACTGGAAGTATTTTATCAACTTAATTATTAAACACTTCAATACGTTATTTAATAAATACTTTAATACACTGCACATCACAATAATTGTATGAAATACAATGAAATTATATTCTTTAATATTTACCCTTCTTACAAAAATAAATAAGAATATTAACATATTTTTTTCCTGTTGAACAATAAGGTCTGTGCTCTTCTCCAGGCTTCTACTTTTTTTTAAATGCATTTGTGTTCCACTCTGTGCATTAAATTCCCTGCCCTGTTCCACTCTGTGCATTGAATCCCCTGCCTGATCCCATGTGCAGAGGGAACAGCACCAGAAAGCTGTAAGGAGATCCTGCTCCAGTTACCTCTGGGCTCATGTTCGTGCAGGAGGAGCTGTAACTGAGTCCTGGTGTGACCAGCCCTCCTGGAGAGATAACAGCCTTATCTGCAGAACCTCAAACCTGCTCTGGGACAGCCCAGCCCTCTGCACATGGACACCACACACACCCCAGGCCTTTGGGACTGGAATAAAACATTGCTCCCAAATGTCTTGGCATCAAAATCAAATATGAAGGTGGTTTAAGCTGAACATTCCCAGATTTTCCACATGAAACCATCATTTCATGCACCACCAAAACTTATCATGGCAAAGAACCTAGCTGTGAAATTACTTAATTTCTGTTCTGATTCACAAAGCTATTTTTTGATAGTAACTTCAGGATTTAAGTCACACAGATCTCACCTGTCCTCTCCTCTAGCTTGGCATACTTTGGGGTGTTGCACATGTTACACTCTGACCTCCTGGCCCAGTTCACGTTGCCACACCTTCAGGGGAAAAAGAACAAAACCAGGACTAAGAAACATTTTCTTTCAGATAGGAAATAAAAAGGTGAAGTAATGAGACACTTTGGAAGGTGACTGTACTGAACAAATCACGTGAAAGATGTGCAATCACCAGGCAGGTAGGCAGGCACATGAACACAGGCAGGACTACACAAAAAGCATTAAAATTTCTAGTTATTTCTTAACTAGTGCATCCACACTTCAGAAGAGTTAACAAAATGCTACCATAGGAATAATGGTCATGGAAACACAGAATAGTTTGGGCTGGAAAAGCCCTCTGACCCCACTGAGTCCAACCATTCCCAGCACTGCCAAGGCCATCACTGACCCATGTCCCCAAGTGCCACATCCAGACAGCTTTCAAATCCCTCCAGGGATGGGGACTGCAACACTGTCCTGGGCAGCTGTGTCAGGGCTGGACTGCCCTTCCCAGGAAAAAAGTTTCTCAATATCCAACCCGAACCTCCCCTGGCACAGCTTGAAGCTGTTTCCCCTTGTCCTGTCCCTTTTTCCCTGGGAGCAGAGCCTGATCCCCACCTGGCTCCACCCTCCTGTCAGGGAGTTGCAGAGAAGGAGAAGGTCCCCTGCCTGAGCCTGCTTTTATTCAGGCTGAGCCCCCCCAGCTCCCTCAGCTGCTCCTGGTAATCCAGACCCTACCAACCTGCCCTTGGACACTTCCAGGGATGGGGCAGCCACAGCTTCTCTGGGCAACCTGTACCAGGGCCTCCCCACCATCACGGGGAAGGCAGTTCCTTGCCCTGCAATGGGGGTGTTACTCCAATCTTCACATTCCTTGCAAACCTGTGAAGTGTCTCAGCTTATTAAGAACAAACTTGCCCTACTACCTGTGCAGTCCTGACATTTAAACCCTTTAGCTGCCACATTACTGAAGTGCTGTGCAGCCCAAGAGAGGCACACCCCTCCCCAGCCTCCCCCCGCTGTGGGTCTGCTCTCCGGGGTCAGCAGCACAAGGACCCGCAGCCCCCTGGGGTGTGTGTGGTGTCTGGGCCGTACGTTTTGCACTGCCAGTCGTTGGCACTGAACAGCCCCCGGCTCTTCTCCGCCAGCGTCTTCCCGATCTCCGTCCCCCCTGCCTTCATCATCTTCGCCTCCGTCGTCTTCTCTGGGGAGGGAAGTGAACAAGGGGCTCTCACACAGTCCGGGGCTAAAGGGGAAGGTTTAGCGCTGTTTTAGGGGGGCAGCAGTGCAGGGAGAGGAAGGCTCTGTCCCGGTACTCACCTCTCCCGCATCTGTTACAGCTGGTCCTCCTGGCGAAGTTCACGTTCCCGCACCTGCGACGGGACAGACCACGAGGCAGCGGATTAAAAACGCTGGGAATGGCACACGGGAGGCTCGGACCCCTTGGATCGAATCTGAATGTGGCCCAATTTAACCCAATTTGTCCCGAGACCATCGCGAAATTGCTCAGTCCGTACCGGGCCGGGACTGTGACACCCCCGAGCCGGCGGCTTCCCCTGCCCTGCTCCCGCTCCCTGCCCCATTCCCGGTCTCGTTCCCGTCCTCTGCCCCATTCCCGGTGGGTCGGTCGGTCCCGTTTCCGTCCCGGTTCCCGGTCCTGTTCCCATTCCCCGTCTCCGCCACTTCTTGTCGGTACAGATTCAGTCCTCATTCCCCTCTCCCATCCCCCGTTCCCATTCTCATTCACATTCCCGTTCCCTCACTTCTTGTCGGGACAGATCCAGTCCCCGTTCCCGCTGCCATTCCCTCACTTCTTGTCGGGACAGATCCGTTCCCATTCCCCGTTCCCGCTCCCATTCCCTCACTTCTTCTAGGGACAGATCCAGTCCCCGTTCCCATTCCCCATTCCCCGTTCCCGTTCCCCATTCCCCGTTCCCATTCCTATCCTCACTCCCATTCCCCGTTCCCATTCTCACTCCCATTCCCGTTCCCTCACTTCTTGTCGGGACAGATCCAGTCCCCATCGCTCACGCGGAAGTTTTTCGCCGCCATCTCGGGCCGAGCGGGGCCGGGCCGAGCGAAGGACCGGGGCCCTGCTCCGCCGGGCTGCCTGCGGCGCGCCTGCACCCGCGCCGCGCCCACACCGAGCGCGTTTCTGTCAGGCAGCGCCGCGGACGCCTCGGCTCCGGGAGGAGGGAGGTGGGCGCGCGAGCGCGAGCGCCCCCTGGCGGAGGGAGAAGGGGAGAAGCAAAGGGGCTCCGAGAAAGAGTTGGGAGAGGGATCAGGGGCACCGGGAAGGGCTCCCACTGCCAGAGGGCAGGGTCATATGGGGTACTGGGGAGAAGAGGGTGATGAAGCCCTGGCACAGGTTGCCCAGAGAAGCTGTGGCCGCCCCATCCCTGGAAGTGTCCAAGGCCAGGTCGGACAGGGTTTGGAGCAACCTGGGATAGTGGAAGGTGTCCCTGCCCGTGCCAGGAATGGGACTGGATGGGCTTCAAGGGCCTTTCCAGCCCAACCCAATCCATTCCAGGATTCAAAGGAGGGCAGCGGAGATGCGGAAAGGCCCTGAGGGGAAGCCGTGTGAGGAGCGGCTGAGGGCACTTGGTGTGTTCAGCTGGAGAAGTGGAGACTGAGGGGAGATCTCACTGCAGTTACAACTTCCTTGGGAGGGGAACAGGAGGGGCAGGCACTGATCTCGGCTCTGTGGGGACCACGGAGAGGACCCCAGGGAATGGCCTGAAGTTATGTCAGCACAGGATTAAGTTGGATCTTAGAAAAAGGTTCTTTCCCCCAGAGAACACATGAGGTTGGGGCTGGTTTCCCTCTGTGGTGGCCCCAGTGAAATCCCCAGGGGAACAGACAAGAGCATTCCAAATATCACAGAATCATGGAACATCCTGAGCTGGAAGAGACCCAGAAGGATCATCCAGTCCAACCCCTAGCCCTGCACAGGACCATCTCTAAGAGTCACATCATGTGCCCTAGAGAATCCTCCAAATGCTCCTTGGGCTCTGGCAGCCTTGGTGCTGTGACCGCTGCCCTGGGGAGCCTGTTCAGTGCCCAACCACCCTCTGGGGAAGAACCTTTCCCAGTATTTGAATGACACATTGGGATGACTATTGATGTTAGAGTGTCCAAGGAAATTCATTATTTAAATAAATATTATTTTATTTTGACCTGTCCCATGGCTTGGTGGTGAGTTTGTGTCAGTGGTGGGACACCATTCGTTATTCCATGGGTGTGCCCAGGGTGGACGTGGTGCTCTCTTGGCAGCTCCTTCCAAACTTCCTCTGATCCCTCTTCCCTGTTATATTTGGACTGGGAATGACCTGCCAAGATCTGCTGTGTTCAGGTGGACCAGCAATATGTAATTACATGCATGCAAAATGCTTATTTATAGCAAATGCTACTTTCCTGGCAGTTTTTATTCCCTCTGCTTGTAGCCACATCCTGTGAAAAAAATCATCTGGAATCTGGGTATAGAGCTGGTTTTTATCACATCATGAGGCAAGGTGACAGTGTTATTGCTGGTTATTTATAGACGGATAAACCAATGTGGAAAAAGGTGCTGCGGCATCTGCTGTGCCACAGGGGCTGGGAACAAATTCCCACTTAAGGAATGTCCATAATAGCCAGGAAGGACAGAACCTGTGTTTCCCTGCTGCCAGAGAAGTGCTCGAATTTGGAACAAGGCGGTGAAATCCTGGAAGAGTTCACTGTTGCCATGTCCTGCTTCAGTCAGTACAGCAGGTGGCACTCGAGGAATGTGTGTTTTCCATGGAAAAATGACCTGCTTTTTCATGGAATTCAGTGGAGATTTTTAAATCCAGTATATCGGTAAGTCTTATAAAAAATATCCTCAGTGTGCCCATGTGTGGTTGGCACTGGGAACTGAGCACAAGATTGTTTTGGGCTGCACATGGCACAGGACATGGAGCTGTTGGGATGCACCAGGACCATCCAGGACATGTGTCTGATCAGGATTTTCACAGTATTCTCTGCCTGTTCCTGATGAACAGGCACCACCCAGATGCTCCTGTGGTTTCCTGGGGGAGGCTCTGCTGATGTCAGGAGGGCTGGAGGGAGGGAACAATTCCAACATTGGCCTTGGCAGTTGATTCATTCTTGTGTGCCTTCAGGGAAGAACCTGTCACAAAAATGGGAATATCTGTCATAAAGTGTAATATCAGGGACACAAAACTGTCTGGTCTTGGGGAATAAATTAAAGAGTGATGGAAGGGCTACTTCTGTGATGTCCATTGGTATAGCAAAAAAGCTGGAATGTTGGAGGAAAAATTGGTATCTGTTGACTTTAGTGAGAGTTGAATTGAACTTCGGAATGCTTGGAATCATGGAATCATAGTGTCATGGAATCATAGAATCATAGACTTGTGGAATGGTCGAATCCTGGAATTATAGAATCATGGGATCATAGAATCAAAGAATCATAGAATCATGAAATCATAAAATTTTTGAGGTCGGAAAAGACCTTGAAGATCATCAAGTCCAAGAAATGAACCAGAACAGACCTTGTTTAAAACCAAGCACAGGCAAAGCTGCCTTTCACCTGGTAATAATTTCAGGTTTAAATATTATAAAAGTTACTACAATATAATAAGAGGAATGTTTAGTGGTGTTTGTTTTCTACTGGAGGAGTTGCCCAGGGTGGCTCTGGCCAGACATCCGTGGTAATTTTGATGTGTTTCCCTGTGTGCGCCAAGAGAGTGGTTCTGTAACCTCTGCTTGTTCGATTTATTTCCAAACCAGAAATATTCATACAATCCTGGAATAGTTTGGGTTGGGATAGACCTTAATCTTGTCGCACCCCCTGCCATGGGCAGGGACACCTTCTACTAGACTGGGTTGCTCCAAGCCCTGTCCAACCTGGCCTTGGACACTTCCAGGGATGAGGCAGCCACAGCTTCTATTAAAAGCTGAAAAGCCAACAAGGAACTGAAAAATAACCCAAAACTTTTAATTTATTACCAAAGCAAGGCCTAAGTGGATAAGGTGAGACCTGGGGTCCCTCAGTGTGGAGGGACACCGTGACCAGACACAATCTGCTGTTCAAGTTTTACCCTAGATTTTTGTTGTGCTTTTCCTGTGTTTTCTTCTTTTCCTGTGTAGGAAATCCAAAGTTCCATTTCAATGTCTGCTCCCCGTTTCCCAATAGCTTGTGAACACTTTTATTGGATTCCTGTTTCTATCACAGTACATTTGGCCTTCAAACGAGGGTAAGGAATTGATAATAACCCAGTAAATGAGAAATACATCAGCCATCATTTTAACGTAATGAAACTGAGCAGCTGAGAATGAATCAATGTGCAGAAAACTGGTTAATTGGCCTGGCTCTAGACAGCCAATTCCTCCCAACAAGCCCTGAAAATCAGTTTCCTGAAGAAAAACTAAACGGTACAAAGGGCAGAAAGATCAAAGCCAGGTAATTAAACGGAGTTTCTGTTCCTCCATCCCTTCCCATCCCTTCCTGTGTGCTGTGTTCATACCACGCTCTTTACTTGGCAGCTCGTGGCTCCCAGGTTTTTAAGTATCACTTTAAAGCACTTAATACGTCGTTGATGCTTTCCAAGACACAATAATAATAATAATAATTCCAGCTCTTGGAGCTAAAGGAGAGCAATGTGCTTCCATCAGGTGCAGTGTGACTATTGTGAGACCCTATTTGTGTTGCTGTAATTTCACAGGCACTGAACAACAAGGAACAGGGGGGGCTTGACTGTTTGGATTTCAACATCACAGCGTGACAAGTCCTTGGTTAAACAAGGAATGGGGAAGATGTGGTGCCTGTGTTGGGAAGTACAGGCATATAAACCACCCAGGACTCTCCTGGGCTTGGGATTTACCATGAAATCCAAGGAATGCTGTGCTGGAAAGTTTTAGGATGCACCAGAGCAGCTGGAGAGTTGGTCTTCCACAGTTTGTTTCAGTTTTCAGGTGTGGCAGATGTTTGATCATCGAGTTTTTCAAGCAAGTGATGAGGTTTAGATTTAGATTAGATATTGGGAGGAAATTCTTGACTGTGAGGGTGGTGAGGCCATGGCACAGGTTGCCCAGAGAAGCTTTGGCTGCCCCATCCCTGGAAGTGTCCAAGGTGTCCCTGCCCATCACTTGGAGCATCCTGGTCTAGTGCAAGGTGTCCCTGCCCATGCAGGGAGTGGAACTGGATGGTCTTTAAGACCTTTCCAAACCCCAATCCCAGCCTGGAATTCTGTGATGATTCCATGTCACTCAAGCTGATTGTGCTTTTGGAGAAAAGATTTCCTTCAATGTGTGACCTTTCCAAAAGTTAGACACTACATGTCATTTGGTGATTTAATAATTAAAGGATGATTCAAGCTTGATGAGAGGCCATAATATCACAAAATAAATGTTAGAAATAATAGTTGAAAAATTTATTTACAGTAGAGTTGACAAATAGCCACTACATCTCTTAAGTCTAGAAGGGCCTTGTGGAGGTGTTTCAGTCTCTGCCTGCGTTCAGGGTAGGCGCAGGTGAAGGACCCAGCCACAACAACCACAGATTTAACCCCCACCAGGCCCTCCCTGTGAGCCCTGACTCAATCTATGTTGAATTCCTTCTAACTCCTGTATATATGTGTCACACAGCCCGGGTCACAGGCATTTCTAAAGTGGAGGTAGATCATTCCTGGCTGTTTCCCTCCTCCTGCTGAAGATGCTGAAAGGAGTGAAAGGAGGTTGAACAGAATCATAGAACCAGTTACCTTGGATCTGTAAGTCTTGATTTTATATAAACCTTCTATTTTTGGCTACTAACAATGTTATTTTCTGTTCTGCCAGATATTCAATATTTTGCATGTCGTTGGTAAGGCAGTAACAGGAAATACTTCGCCTGAGCAGTGTGTGAAACCACCTCAGCTTTGAAAAGGAGAAGCCGTGACACCTTGCCCACGTGCTCTGCTCTGAGCCTTCACATCCACCAGCAGTGTGTGATAGAAGGATAACAAGAAATTTCAGTAGTCAAATGCGCAGAGATGATGGGAATGGATCACATTTCATCATTAAATGTTTACTCCCAAACAATACAACATGTTCTCCAACCACTGCTGACAACAGCTTTTCTTGCAATCACAGTTTGATACAGATGTGTTATTGTCTCCAGCAAATTCTACCTGTCAGGCAGTTTTTTAGTGCTCCTCCTCAGGAATAAATCAGGCCTCATGATACACTTCACTCCTCTGACAGAAAGATCCAAACATATATTTGCCCACAATTTACTTGACATTGGCAGCTCGGGGGAGGAATTTCTTTTAGAGCCACAGGAGGTCTGGTTTTGATTTTAAAAGTTAGTCTTCAGAGCATATGTGGAATAAAGTCATGTTTTCTTCATGGTTCAGGAGAAGTAACCAAGCTTTGAGGGCCCTCCCAACCCAGTCTGATCCCATGTTTATCCAAGGAACTGCTCTGTGGTTGCTCATTGCTATTTTTCTTTCATTTTTCCCCCTGTTCCCTCCTGTTTTTTCTGACCCACTGGCATGTCTTTCAGGAAAGGACTGCAGGGTTCCTCTCTGGAATCAGAGGAGTCTGTCAGACAAGAAAAAAGCCCCAAAGACTTTTTATTTGTTCCTTTTCCAGCAAGTTTCTGGTGCCCCATGATCTCTGCAGGTCATTGTGTGAGGACACAGAACCTCCTTCCTCTGGTACCTTTGGAAAACACAAAAGGCATTTGCAGTGTTCCCACCTGACAGTGCAGGGGAGCAGGGACTGGTTCAGAAGATGACATGTGTGCGGTGTTGGAGAGGGATGAGCATCATCCCTTTCCCTGTGCTCTCCTGGCACTGAAAGAATGAGACTCCCCACAGGAAAAGCAGGAAACACTCTCCAAACATGCTGCCCAAAGGACAGTGATGTGTTTGAGAAAAACATACATAAAACCCAATATTTATAATTTTCAAAGGTGTATTTGGACACTGTGTAGGTGAGATGCAGAATAAATCATGCCCCCATTGACATTAATTACTGTGGTTCAGAGAAGCTTCTTTTGAATACAAATTTCTGGGAGCAAAAGCATTTAATGGGCATTCATATTTAATGTAGGAAAAATATGTGAAGAATGCAAAAAAATCTCATTTTTTTTTTCTTTAAAGCCGTGTTGGAAAAGGTTCATCATTTAAGGTTTTGCAGATGAGGTTACTCCTACAGATATCAAATTTACTCCCTGAAATTTGGTGTTAAGTCAAACGTGTAACTTGGTCCCAGAAATAATTAACCCCTTCATATCAGTCGATTTTAATTTTGTACTCTGTATATGTAAATGAAATGTATTTGCCAATGTATCTCTTCCTTTGGCAATCTGCCTCTCTAAACAAGTGATATGGTCTGTTCACACAGATCCCAATTGATGGAAATATGCCAGCTGTACACTTAAAGGATAAGGAACAATTCCAAAAGAAACTGTACTGTCAAATTTTTGTACTAATTTTAACTAGAGTATTACTCTTCTAAGCCATGTTCTTGTTAAAGGCCATGGAATTCCACCTGTTTAGGACTCATTAAAGGCCATGGAACTGCACCTGTTTAGGACTCTGAAGTCAGAGTTTGGCTCCTCATGTTGCTGATTTGTCTCTTTCCCCATGGAGTTCACTTTTGCATCTCACTGACATGGAATATTTTGCTTCTTCTCCAAATTGTGTTTTAACAAAATGAAACAAAAAAATAAATGTAAGATGTTGGTTTAGGTAAGGAACTGAACAACCCCAAAGCGTGAACAGTCCAGAGGGTCCTCCATGGTTTGCTGGATCACTTCCTAAAGGTGCATCCCTGTGTCCTGAACCTTGGGATGTCCAAGGAGAACCAGGACTTTTCTCACCAACCAGGATGCAAAAGCAATTTCCTGTCCTCATTTTTACAGCCAATTCTCCTTCAGATCCACCCATTTCAGCGAAGACAGTCTCCTTTTCCCAGGATGCCCAATTACAGTAACATCAGACAAAGTCATTGTGCAGAGCCCTATTTCCAGGGAACTGAATGGCCAACGAAGAGAATAATCTGCTTTTTTCCCCTTTTCTTTCTTTTAGTATAGAAGAAAACTCCTGAGTAAACTTTGTTTTCCTTAAGTTACAATTAAAAATAAAATAAGTAGTTCCAAATGCAATTTCAGTTCACATCAGGCTCAAATCAAACCAAAGGGAGTCAAGTGAATCCAGACTTGGAACTCACTCCAGAGAGGGGCTAAGTCTCCTGCTCAGGAGGTGGAGAGATTTCAGTAAGCTGACAGCTCAGCACCTCCACAAGACAGAGTTTTTTCCCCAAGAACTTCCTGAGGTGTATTAATCACACTTTTCTATGAGACTGGATCAGATCCTGAGCTCAACTCAAATTCCTGGTGGTGACAAATGCAGGTACTGATTGAAGCAGAGGTGTGGATTTATATCTGTGGGCAGGAGGGGTTTCTGGCAGGTCTCCATCCAAAGCAGCTTTGTGGAGTCAGACCAGCCATGGCTTTGTCTGACTGCAAACCCTACAGCAGAGTCCACTACATCCCCATCCCCGCAGAAGTAGAACCCCACTGGGCTTCAAGGTCCCTCCCAACCTAACCAGTCTGTGATTCTGATTCCTTATTGTGTTACAACTCTGCTTTTTGTTAACAACAGGATTTCTGAGTGCTGTGCAAACTCTCCACGTTGCTATGGTTACAGCACAGCCATTCCCAGAGTCTCCCTCGAAATGCCAGAAATCCAAAGGACACTATGGAAGCAATCCCAGCAGCATGGGGGTTTCAGATGTTCCTCTTGCTGTCAGTGGGACTGGAGGTGGCAAAGCAAGGGAGTGCTTTGCTGGGATCTGGGGAATTAAAATCCACTGCCAGCTGCAAACTTTTCAATTTAATTTACATCCCAGGAGGTGTCCAACTCAACCCTTGGGGGCTCATTACTATGACTGTGTGCAGATTTCTGCAATTAAAACTAAAGGTGTCCATGTGTCATGGGATCACGGAATCACAGAGTGGTTTGAGATGCAAGGGACCTTAAAGCCCATGCAGTTCCACCCCTGCCATGGGCAGGGACACCTTCCACTAGACCAGGTTGCTCTATGCTCTGTCCAGCCTGGCCTATGTATTCTCCTACCTCCCCCCTTTCCTTCACCTCTATTTTCTCACTCTCTCTCTGCTGAACCCCAGCAAAAGAAATTATCCCTATACTGAAAATAATATAACTTTCCTAATTTTTTAATGGTTTAATTAACCTTTTAATTTATTAGTTCATCATAAGTGTTGTGTTAGGCCTTAAATCACTTTTAGCCGGTATTTAGCAAAAAGTTGTCATAAGCTACTCTTTCGAGAACACAATTTGGGAAAAGTACTGAAACTGTGAGCACAAGGAGCTTTTAGATGACACTGTGGGGCACATGGTGAGACTCTAGGGCTGGTCCTGTGCAGGGCTGTGGGTTGGACTCCGTGATCCTTGTGGGTCCCTTCCAACTCAGGATATTCTCTGTGATTTCTAACACTGAAAAGATGATGTTAGAGAGTTCTATATATCCTGCTTTTTGAGTATTTGGCAACACTAACCCTGTGAGCTGGGCTGGGAAGTGGCTCCCGTGGTCCATCAGGCTGTATCCACACCCTCCACCCTCCCTCTCCCTGTGGGGCACCCAAGGGTGCCCAGCCCAGGCCCTGTGCTGGGTAATTGCTGTGCCAGGTAATGGAGACTGACAATTTCATCTTTAAGCCGTTTATCAGCCGTGCTTGGCACGTCAGGTGTCACAGGAACATGACAACTCATGTCAGGGAAACAAGGGAGGCCTGTGACAGGCTCTCAATTGAATTCTTTCACCCAGCACTCCCAGCATTAACACTGCCTTAAAACAACTCCATTCATTATTCAAAAAAGGAAAAAAACCCCAGTGAGATCCTGACAAAATATATAACTTTGTTTGAATCCTAAAAATCCACCTGATTTTGCTTCTTCTGTGCCTTCAGAATAACCTGTCTGGGTTCATTAAGAGCTGCTTTATATGTTGCTAGTGAAGAAGCCAAGTGTGGGTCATTCTACCAACAAGTGGGAGTCACTTGGTGGTCATGAATGATTCATAACCATGGCTGCTTTTTAATAAAATGCTCATGTTAAAATTCTACATGTGCTGAGAAGGAAGAAATAAAAATTCCTCTCTCTATTTTCATTAGAATTTGTAATAAATTACAACCCGGAGATTTATTCTTGTGTCTGAGTGGCTTTTCAGCAGCTGCACCATGTGTGTAGACAGGCTTCACTTGGCTGCCCACCATCCCTAAAACCACTCTGCTCCCATAAAAACATTACAGAGAGATAGTTAACTCAGATTTTATTTCATATTAAAAGGAAAAAAGAAAGAGAAGAAGAAAAAACAAAAGCTGCAGGAAGTGGCATTCATAGAATCATCAAATAACAGACTGGTTTGGGTTGGCAGGGACCTCAAAGCTCATCTTGTTCCATGGGCAGGGACATCTTCTACTATCCCAGGTTGTTCCAAGCTCAGTCCAACCTGACCTTAGACAATTCCAGGGATGAGGCACCCACAGCTTCTCTGGGTGAGGCCCTTGCAGGGAAGAATCCCTTCCAAGTATCCCCTCTAGCCCTGCCCTCTGGCAGTGGGAAACCATTTCCCCGGTCCTGTCCCTCCAGGCCTTGTCCGAAGCCAATGCTATGTTTTTATTTATCAGTACATGCTGACAGATATATATTTTTAATTATTGTGTCTTTATTCTGCTTGTTGGATCCAAACATCTCAGAAAAACAATTTCTGTTCCTCACGACCCCGTGGGACCCTTTGATTTATGTGGAGAGGTGCTGCAATGTCAGTAAAATTAGACTCAAGAGTGGTCTTGAGATTTAATACCCAGCCTAAGGACTTGTCTGTCTCCCCATCTCCAACAGCCCTGCGGAGGAGAAGTGACTGCAAGGGGAAGGTCAAGATGGTGTAGTTGGGCCGTTTAAATCAGAGAACTAAATAGGATATGGGCAGGTGGGTGTGGGGTCAGTCAAACTCATCTGGATAACACAATGGAGTGAATTGGAGGGAGGTTTTGTGCTGCCTCTCCAAGTTGCACAGCAACACACTCCAGATAAAAATAAACTGCCCAGATGGCTTTGAAAATCTGATTTACTTCTGAGGTAAAATACAGGGTATTTTTTTTTCTTGAAGGTAAAAGTGTCCTGACTAAAATGCGTAAGTCCAGTGATAGTGGTAAAAGTGGCCAAATTTTGAACTTTTCAAGGATTCCTCTCTATTTATTCACTCTCATTTCCACTGTTCTTGGACAGTTCCTTCTCAGTTTTGACCAATCTTGACCACTCTCTAAAAGTGTTCAAAGAATGAGGGGTGTGGCACTTTGTGTTATGGTTTAGTAGGCATGGTGCTACTCAGTCCAAGGTTGAACTTGGTGACCTTGGAGATCTTTCCCAACCTTAATGATTCCATGACTCTGTTTCCTTTTTTAAGCTGTTCTTCCAACTCCTGTTTTTTTTTTAAAAACTTCTTTTTGAAATCCTGAATTGTTTTGATTGATGAAGAACAATTCTGCAAGTCATTCCTGTGGAGTGGGAGTCTCAGGGCATTGTTTGTGACTTGCAGACTCTGCTGATCCCACACTCCCCAGACAAAGTCAGGTTTGTTCCTGCAGCCTCCAGAGGGACAGAGGGGTGCCTCTGGTGTCTCCCTGGGCATGGAAATGCCTTCTTATTGCAAACAAGAGGCTTTAAGCTATTAAATTGAGGGTTTGTATTTTTTGTCCTCAGCTTCCAGCCTTGGAAGAGTAGGGTTGAGTGGACCTGCGGGAGGACTTTGTGTGTCCTTCATACAATGTCAATGTGGCTCTAATTACTTGGGATGTGAGTACAGAAAGACCTATTGAAATGCTTATAAGGACCTGCAGCATGTCTTGAAGCTATCATGGAATCCTGGAAAGGTTTGGGTTGGACAGAAACTCAAAACGCATCTCATTCCACCCCTTGCCATGGGCAGGGACACCTTCACTACCCCAGGTTGCTCCAAGCCCCATCCAACCTGGCCTTGAACACTTCCAGGAATGGGGCAGCCACAGCTTCTCTGGTCAACCTGTGCCATGGCCTCACCACCCTCACAGGGAGGAATTGCTTCCTGGTGCTGCTATCCCGTGTACCTGTACAGGTGAGAGGCAGCTGTTGTGGTTGGTGGGATGTAGTGGGGCCTGGGGGCTGGTGACCCCTTCTAGAAAGTTACATTCCTGTGCTGTGATGGTCCCATCCAGCCCTGCCTGTGCTGCCTCTGGGATGGACCATAAATATTCAGAGATGTAAAACAGCAGGTGCAGCAAGTCTCTGGTGAGGATGTGCTTAGTGGGTGAAGGACTCAACTGCGTACAAAACCTCCATCTGTAGCTTTTTATGTGATGTTGAGGGTTTTTTAAATCTACAACCACAGTTTATTTTAAAAAGTACAGATACTCTTTTAAAAAATGGTTTTATACAATTAAAAGGCAAAATGTATTAAAGGCATTGATAAAAGTGTAAAGATTTGAGTAATTTTAGGTTTCATGTGAGTACGTTCAGAACAAAAAAATCTTGTCCTGTACAGTTCTTCGTGTTCCATTTCCGATGGGAAAATTCTTGCCTGCAATTACCCTCTTTCTTTTGACTTGTTCTTCCTTTGTTTCCATTTCCCCTTTTCTTCTCCCCCAGCTCCTACAGCTCCTTCTGCTTCAACAGCAGCTCTTCATGCTACAGGGATGTGCTGTCAAACCTCAACATGAGCCAAGTACCTCACCAGCTCCCAGGTTAGAGACTGAGCTTCCAGCAGTACAGTTTATGGAAAGCAGTGCCGGGTATTTCCGTATCTTCTCCCCATAATGCCTTTAGAACACCCCCATCCTGCCCCCCATGTTCATCTTATCTCTCACTGATTACTGTTTGTAGGAATGTTGACATTTATATGGTAATGTTCCAATATTCAGATCAGGGGACAAGAGACAAGGAGGGAGGAAATAGTGGCCTCAAGCTGTGCCAGGTTGGATATTGGGAAAATTTCTTCATGGAAAGGGCAGCCCAGCCCTGGCACAGCTGCCCAGGGCAGTGGTGGAGTACCCATCCCTGGAGGGATTTAAAAGCCATGTGGATGTGGCATTTGTGGACGTGGGTCAGTGGTGGCCTTGGCAGTGCTGGGAATGGTTGAACTCAATTATCTGAGAGGGTTTTTCCAACCTAAATGATTCCATGATTCCGTGATTCTGTAAAGACCACCTGATTGCAATAGTGAAGTGCTGTGTGGCTGAAGTGTCTCCCAGAACTGAAGTTTTTACTCCATATACACAATAATTTCCTGTTATGATGTGCACTAACACTGATAATTACTCTCTGAAATAAGCTCATTCTCAAAGCCTTGATTTAAAACCACATCTATTTCTCTGTATGTTCTCTATGACCTCTGATATCCCAAAGCATGAAAATGTTGCTGTTCCAGTAATTAGCTGTTCCTGCATTGCTAATCCATTAACTTCTCCATTCTGGTCAGGGCCATGATGGGCTGAGTCAGGGCTGAGAACAGGAAAATATATCCAATGTGCTAAAACAGAAGGGTTGGACTCTGGCTGCTCCCCAGCATTTGCAGTTACTACTGGTGCTATGAATATTGGTAAATGTTATATTGCTGAGAAATTAATGAAAAATGAAAATAAATGTTGTTTCCAGAAGATCCGAAGCATCACTGGTGGGAATTGATAAATAAATCTTAGAGTTTATGAGCTGTTTGGCTGATGAAAGCTGTGTGGGATGAGCTTCAGCATCGTGTGTGTGTGGGAATGCACAGGGCAGGAGGGACCTGCCCTGCTCCTGCACAGTCAAGGCTTCCTCATTTCCTAAAACATGGCAAACTCATAATTTCCAGCCCTACCTCAAACACAGCAGCAGAGAAACCACTTCCTTTGTGGCAGCTGCTTGCACCAAGCTGCTGTGACTTGATTGTGTTCTGGGTTAGCTTCAAATACAAGCAAATTGCAGTTGTACAGCAAAAGGGGTTTAGTGATTAATTAAAAACAGTCCCAGGATGTGTTGAAAGGAGGTAAAATGAATAATGATTTTTTTTTTTAATTAATGAGGTGAAATTTATCATAAACTGCGTACATTCAAATACAGGAGTGAGAAATACATGAAGAAACTTCTTAGGAAGGAATTCTTTCCTGTGAGTGTGGCGAGGCTCTGGCACAGAGCAGCTGTGGCTTCCCCATCCCTGGAGATGTCCAAGGCCAGGTTGGACAGGGCTTGGAACAACCTGATCTAGTGAAAGGTGTCCCCGCCCACGGAACAAGTAACAACTCCCTACCCAGACCAGTCTGGGATTCTGTGATCTCACCAGATAAAACACCTCTGAAGCAAAAAATCAGCCCTAAATCCACTTCTCAGACTAAACACTAGCTTTGGACTTCTGAAAATGTTGATTAATTCTCATTGCATGTATTATATTCTTGTTGTTTCATTTGATGTGTATTTTCCCATTAAAATGCACATCATCTGCATCCCTTTATTCCAGGATTAGCTCTTTTTGTTTCATCTGCCCACAGGATAAACTGTCAGTTCTGTTTGAGCGGCTTCAACCATGGCTGGATTTTCCACACAGCTGCCTGGGCATCTGTGGGGGAGAAATATGAATGTTTTCTATCAAAACCCAAAGAATTTTGCTAGGGGTGGCAGTTATCTGTAAGAATAGTTTTTTAGGAAGTGTTTCATGTTCTTCAAATGTAGCCAGACAAAGTATTGAAGTTCAAAATCATTTATCCTCAAGAAACTGTAGATATTGTTCTTTGGGTCTTAGTTAAAATAATATAAATCCTGCCTTTAAGGCATCTTTGTATTTCAAGCTTCATTCTCACCAACATCAGGAGATATGAATCTGAAAATTGGAGATCTTTAGGAAACAAAATTCCTGCTCAAAGGCAGGACACCTAACACCTTACATGGCTCTGAGCTGGGGAGAAAAGGGATGGAGGATGAGGGAAAAAGGATTATTTTCAGTGTGTTTTGATTTTAGCCACTTATGATTCAGTGCTCTGTGTATTAAAGGCAGATACCTGGAGGTGATAAACTCTGTGTGGAGACTCCTGGAGATTAATATCCACATTTGACTGGTGTAGGCAAAGTGAAGTGATTTCTTTTTACCTGGCAGAGATGGAGATTGGGTATAAATCTCATGGAAAACAGTACATAATCCTTTTCTAAAAAACACACTAACAGGGATAAAAGCTCTGCAGACCCAGGGGAGTTGAGTGACAAATGGTGTCTCTGGAGGTGCAGCATCACCCAGGCCCCAGGCAGGGCCCCCAGCTGCCTCAGATTGTACCAGGTCAGGTTTAGCTTGGATACTGGGAAAGTGTCTTCCTGGGAAGTGCTGTCCAGCCCTGGCACAGCTGTTCAGGACAGTGGTGGAGCCCCCGTCCCTGGAGGGATTTAAAGGCCGTGTGGATGTGGCACTTGGGGACATGAGTCAGTGGTGGCCTTGGCAGTGCTGGGGAATGGTTGGATCTGATAATCTTAAAGGGCTTTTCCAAACCAAACCATTCTGTTATTGTGTGTTTCTATGATTCAATGTGATGATTTACAGCAGAAAAAAAATGGAAAACATGTTTACAACACTGTACTTCACCACCCTGAGACTCACTCAGCCTTTCTGAAGTCATTCTGTGCACGGGGCTTGATCCAAAGCAGGACATGTTTGAAGATCCCAGACAGACAATTCCAAGTCAGGACATGGGTGGTTTAATGCCAAAAGGGTTCAGTGGTGTGCTGATCATGCATCCTTGTATTGTTTCTGCTGGGAGCCTCCAGATCTGCTGATCTTCCGCATCACAGGATGGTTTGGGTCACAACAAACTGGGATCTGGCAACTCTGAATTCAAATTTATTTTAACCTATGAAACATATTTTCAACCAGGCAAGATCTGTGGAAAAGAGTTGGAATAAATGCAGCGTTTGTGTGTTGCCAAGGCTTCAAATCTGAGCATGGAAAAGGAAAGTAATTTTGGACTCAGCAGCTCCCAAAATATTCCCAGCCAAGTGGGAAGGCACATGTTTCTCATAGATACAAGGACAAATACCTCAGTTTAATAAGCATTCCTACCCATCCCAAGACAGGCAGAACCACCTCTCCCCTTCTGTGGCTGAGTGAGGGCCAGTCTTTGCCCTGCCTCTCCTGGCAGTTTCTTCCACTTCCATGCCTTGGAGCCCATGGAGCTACAGACCTGGGAGCACCAGACTTGGCATTTGGAACAAAAATACTGCTCTCCCTCTCTTTTTTCTTTCTTTCTCTTTAAGGAGAGCCTCCACTCCATCACAGCAGCAACAGTCACTAAACCTGTTCAGGATTTAATCAATCATGTTTAAATCAACCTGATACTGGTGGCTGGGTGAAGCATGTAACAAATGTCCTCAGCAATGCCCAGTCAAGAGAGAAGGCATTTCCCAGGTGTGTCCCTCTTTCTGGGGCTGGCAGTGCTGCCCAGTCCCTGTCCCAGCACTTGCTCCCTCATAGAAGCAGAGCTCAGGCTGCAGTGTCAGACCTGGTGCAGAAGGACAGGGGACACAGACTCCCCCCAGCCCCAGCTCTGACCCTGCAGAGAGGCACTGCCTGGGCACAGCTGGGCACCAGGGGCCCTGTGCAGCCCCGTCCTGTCAGACATTGCAGGCACTACATGCTCATTGCACAGCACTTCACAGGGGCTTTATCTCCTGCAGAGAAAGGAACACAAGACTCAGAGAAACGGTTTGTTACAATCAGCAGAGAATTATTATTCCACTGCTGAGCCAATACATTGTCATACAGGAGCCAAGGCCGCCTGATAAGGTTCCTCTCTTCAAGGCTCCTCTTCTGTCTTGAGATATTTGGGCTGCATTGTTATTCTTAAATAATTTCTTTCATAATACGTAGAGTGAGTCGAAATTGAAGACAATCTCATGCCATTTTCCCCCCACCTTCTGTTCAGTTCTAACTATTCAAGGCCATTTCCAAATATTTTATTAATTAATTTAGTCTGAAGAGTTGGTATTTTTCAGCAACCAAATCCAATTGTTTGGTGGATTTCAGTAAATCATCCCTGAAAGCTTTTTTTTCTGCTTAGATGCTGGTTTTCCACAGCATCAATCATTCTGCTCGTTGACAGGAAAAAATGTTTTCTAAATCTGGCCTGCTTTATTGTTCTCTGTTACATAAACAAAATGATTTATAGAGGGAGAAAAGGAAAGGAAGAGAAGGGAACATTGTCTGATCTTTTTAGCACTATTTTTTCTTTATCTTGAGTTTTATGGTTTTTTTTCTCCTGGGCTTGTGTTGGTGCTGGAGAAGAATCTCAACTTCTTGGTGACTTCTGCAGTGTCTCTTTTGCACCCTGCCCTGGAGATGAGGTGACTCTCAGACTGCTCCTCCATTTGGGTGAGATCACAGAGGTGTGAAGAGCTCCATGAACCTGACTGTGCTGTGTTCCTCTGAAACCATCTGGGCTGCTCCAGGTGGGAATGTGGGTGCCAAACACACACAGGCACAGACACACACAAGTCAAAATCAGTGGTGGCTGTTGTGAGGGACAGCAAATGACTGTTCACTGATGGCTCTGTGTCAGGTCAGTTGGTGCTGTGGGGCTGCAGGAATTTTTCTTCAGGATTTGCCTCAGCTCTTTGCAGTAAGCTGAGTCAAAGGTACTCAGAGAAGAAAACTAATGATGGGCTTAGAGGGCTTTTCCAACCTGAACAATTTTATGATTCCGTGTCCATTATTGGATTTAATGAAGTGCTGAATATCCCTGAGCTGTAACAATTGTGCTGGACAAGTGTGAGTGTCTTCTTCCTATGAAATAATTCACATCACATCCTTCACATGTCAGTGCCTGGCACCAACACTGGGCCTAAGGGCAGAGGTGTTGCACAAGTAGCAGCCACAGCTATACTGCATTTCAATCCTGCATTTTATTTGAAGAACCTTAAAATATGGGCACCACCACGGCACAGATACCTTGCAGTGCACACAGCATGTGGAGCAACCTGACCAGCCATATCTTCATGGAGCTCTGCTTTAGAACAAGGTCTGGGTAAGAAAAATCTTAGATGTAACTTAACAGCTTTTGGTACATTTTTCTGGGGCAGACAATACCAGGGAAGGATCATTTGTCATAAGTACATTCTTCTAATATTCAGAGGAACAATTTTTCAGCTCTGTGTTATCTGGTATTGCTCCTTTTATGCTCTTGTACCTTACTAGGAGTTTCTGCTTGAGAGAAAAAAATAAGTCAATTTGAGAGTGACTGCAGTCCTATGCACAGTTCTTGCGTGATATATTCAATATTTTATGATTCCTTTCTTCTTAAGCATTTCTAAGCAGCAGAACGTCACAAGCGGGCAAAGAGAAATCGGATTTGTTTTTATTGAATGTAAGTATCCTTAGAAAAGGAGATGGAGCTATACAGGTGTGGGATAAGCTTAAAGGTTGAACTGTTCCATCTCCAAAGGAGCACAGAAGGCTGCTGGAAATAAGAGCTATGGCTTCTGACCTTTATGTCAACCCCGTCGTTGGCCTGACATGATCTGTGTTCCCTGGCAGCAGCTTAAGTGTTCTCCCCTCCAAGGGGAGCAGCCGTGGTGACAGGCTGGACCCCCAGTCCCTGTCTGTCTGTCACAGAGAGAATCCCAGAGTCATTGAGGATGGAAAAGCCCTCCCAGACCATCAAGTCCAACCTGTGCCTCATCCCCACCTTGTCACCCAGCCCAGAGCATTGAGTGCCACAGCCAGTCCTTCCTTGGACACCTCCAGGGATGGGGACTCCACCACCTCCCTGGGCAGCCCCTTCCAATGCCTGACCACCCTTTTCATGAAGAAATTCCTCCTGATATCCAACCTGAACCTTCCCTGGTGCAGCTTGAGGCCGTCTCCTCTCATCCTCTCTGTCCCTTGTTCTCTGGAAGCAGAGCCTGACCTCCACCTGGCTTCACCCTCCTGTCAGGGAGTTGCAGAGAGTGAGAAGGTCTCCCCCGAGCCTCCTTTTCTCCAGACTGAGCCCCCCCAGCTCCCTCAGCAGCTCCTGGTGCTCCACCCTCTTCCCCAGCATTGTTCCCTTCTCTGGACACTCTCCAGCCCCTCAGTGTGTTTCCTGTAGTTAGTGAATGACAGTAGGTGACACCATGACACATCTCCCTTGCCCCAGGTGATTCCTCTCACCCCTCTTGAAGTAGAAGATGTGGTTTGAAGACTGAGGGTACGGCTTCCACTTCACCTCTACCCCTTCGACACAGGGAATCTCCAGTAAACAATCACTAATGGAAATCCCCAGGCTGATAACTGAAATCAAATGAGATACAGAATATAAAAAATATCAGAAATTTTATTAGCACTGAATCTGGACAATAATAAGGGGCAGAAAGTGCCAGCTGGGAACTGGGCACTTGAGATAAATGTCACACAGCCAGTATGGGAATTAATTTGCTGCATAGATTGTCCTGACATGTCACATTCTGGATGAAATGTGCCTTCCGTGGCATTTCTGAGCTTGAGCCTTAGCTTGGGAATCCTCGTAGCGTGTTCTGGCTCTTAAGAGATTTTAGACTTGAAGCTGCATTTGTTTGGCTTTAAGCACTACACTGTGCAGGTCTCTGCAATTTACATTTCAAACTTGGCAGGGGGAGAAGAATAAAAATACATAAGGCAAATTTTACCATTATCTCTGAATTTCTGTGGGTTTATCAGTTTCACTCAGAATCCTGCAGGTCTCAGAAAAGCTGTTTTTGAAAGATAAAAATAGGAATTTCAGATTGCTAAAGAAAAAGGTATTGATAAAAGAAGAAAGAAAAAAATTCATTTGAGGAAGGGCATATACCTGTGGATTGAAAGGATGCTCCAAAATTAAGAATGAGGTGAAAAATATGCATTCTTAATTGTGGGAGATGTTTCCTGAGGAGACTCAGCCACAGCCTTGATCAGCCAAGGCTCTGCTCTCCCCCTGGGCTGTGGGTGAGCATTCTCCTGATCACAGGAATCTCTGCTCTTTCCACAAGCAGCTTGGAGATGGTTTTAATCACTGGCAGTGGATTACAGATGTGTGTGAGCTCTGAATCCAGCTTTTTGTCTCTTGAAATTCTTTCCAGCGGCAATGAACTTCCTTTTTGACTCCACAGACAACCTTTAAACATGTAACTGCCAGGGGGCAGAGGTAGATGGGATATTGGGAAGGCATTCTTCCCTGGGAAGGTGGTGAGGCCCTGGCACAGGTTGCCCAGAGAAGTTGTGGCTGCCACATCCCTGGAAGTGTCCAAGGCCAGCTTGGACAGTCTTCAGTAGTGGGAACAGTTGTCCTGTTATTCTGATTTCGACAGTTTGAAGAGTTTCCATATTTGAATGCTGCACTTTCAAGCTCCTGAACTGCTTGGAGTTTGGGGCAGGTCCTGCAGCTCCTGGCCAGCCTGGCCCAGTCCTGTGTTCTCACATGTTGTCAGCACACAAACTGCTTCTAGAAATCATAAATTTTGTGTGCACTGAATAGTTCCCTAAAACATTTTCTGAAATGTGATGTTTTCCTGGCAATACACACCAATATTGAGTATACCAGCACAGGATACACTATATTCCAGATCTTATACTAGGATTGAGGGGAGTAAACACAAGGATGTAGTCACTGTGAGGATCAGGGGTGCTACTGCATCTGCCCCAAGTTAATGCAGAGACATTCCCAGGCCTTTGCTTCCCTGGATAGCCCATTAAACTGGAGAAGGGTTTGTTTGTGGGAGGCACAGCTTGATGCAGCAGGGGGAACTGTTCACCTGCACATTGCACAGCCTGGCAAAGGAAGGTTTAGTAGGATTTTTCAGGGTACTGATCCTCGTGGACCCCTGCCAACCCAGGATATTCCATGATTCTGCTTCCATTCAGGAAAAAGCCAGTGGCTGCTGAGGATTCCTCAGCTGGTCAGCAATGCCCAGAGGGGTTTGACTTTATCTGGTTATCAGCAGTTCTGTCCCTCCTTCTTTGTTCCTGTATGATGCAGAACAATCCTGGGAGGGGAGCTCTGGGTTTTGCTCTCCCCATCCTGCAGTAGGTTTGGGCACTGAGGGGGCACTTGGGCTGTGTAAAGCCTGAGTAAATGGCACAGGGGTTGGAGCAGTTGGTAGTGACTGACTTGGACGCTGGATTAGGCTGAAATCATGCTGGTGCCACGGTGGGACTATGGAAGAACCCTAATCATACTGGTCTGAATTGGCCAGTGGTGGCTTCACTCATATGAAGGAGAATTTTCTCAAATTATTACCAAATAAGCTGACTTAATCCTTTAAAAAGTGGAACTATGAAGGCTGCCCTTAGGAAGTTCCTGCATTAGGGGAATTATACTATTCTAAAAGGGTTTGGGTTGGAAGGGACCTTAAAATTCATCCAGTTCCACGCAATGCCATGGGCAGGGACACCTTCCAGTACCCCAGGATGCTCCAAGCCCTGTCCAACCCGGCCTTGGACACTTCCAGGGATGGGGCAGCCACAGCTTCTCTGGCAACCTGTGCCAGGGCCTCACCACCCTCATTGCACACACTGACATTCACAGAAATAGCAGAATCATTCCCATTCTCTTTGTTGCTCCTGTGGATTAACTGCTTTTATATTATTTCCCAGAGATACATCCTGTATTATTTATTGTTGTAATCAGTAAGATTCCAGTGCCATAAATAACTTTGCCTGCACAATGCATGACTTTGTTTTATGGATCCCCATTAATGGATTAAATTAGATTTTCCTGGAGATGGGTTTTACTGTGGCATGTCCAGAGCACACCCTCATAAAGAGGGAGTTGTTTGGGTGACCTTGGCCTTGAACTTCGGGATTTTGGCAAAGAAGGTTTTACAAAAAGCAAGAAAGAGCATAAAGAAAGTTCAGGGAGAATACAAGGTAATTGAAGCCAATATGAGGATGCATTTCTTTCTCCCATATGTTCATGGAGTCCTGGAATGGTTGAGGTTGGAAGAGACCCTAAAGCTCATTTCAGTCCAAACCCCTGCCATGGGCAGTCCTACCATGACCATCTGCCCTGCAGGATGAGACTCACCACTTTCCTCCAGAGTTTTATTCTTCCCCTGTGTTCTGAGGAATGTTGTAAATGAACATAAAAAAATTCACATTCTTTGCAAAAGAGCTCAGAAGCCCATTTTGCAGGGAGTAAAAACTTTCATCCTTCTCATCTTTGTCCTAGAAACCTGCTCTGGGAGCTCACATTGTGCAGGGCGCTACCGTGGCAGGAAGGGGAAGAGGCACATTGTTGTTGTTGTTGGGGTGGAAGTGGTTCAGAGATGCGGATTTGCCCTCTGGAGCTTTCCTGAAGTGTCAGTCCATAAAGACATGGAGCACTAGAGAAAGAAATCTGCTTTCAAGAGGTGATCTCTGATGCTGGGAGGGAGACAGGAACCATCAGTAACTTCCACCCTGCAGCATGTGAGGAGCTTTAATGATCCACAGGCACCACAAAGCAGCATTTTGTGCCTATTGTGCTGATAGCAGGTTCTGGGCCACACCATCATTACAAACTGTTATTGTCATTAGGGTGTCTTAAGAAAAGAGTCAGCAAATAAAGACAAAGGGGGTTTTGTGTTGTTTTTGTTCCTTTTTTAAAAGCATAGAAAATAATATCCGTTCAGCTCCCATATCTTGGAAAAAATGAGCCTTTCTGACAACAAAGGGAAGATGGGGGGAGCACAAGCCATCAGCAGCTCTTTCTTTTTTGGAAGAAAGAACAAGCAAACAGCGTAGCAGCAAGATTTGTGCTTATTAAAGACAGCACCAGGGCTCTAGGCAACATTTATTAGACACAGTCACAAAAGTCTAGTGTGGGATTTACCACTGCCTATCATCGGGAAAAAATAACAACTAATGAACCCTGCATTTGTTCAAGCAAGTCAAATATCCCATTAAAATTCCTGGTTGGCATTTGCAGGTAGGAAAAGCAAGACAATGCATTTTCCAGAGGAGTTATTTCTGAGGAAAAAAGGCAAGGTGAGAGCGACAGGTCTGTGTCTGTCCCTGGCTGGTTCAGGAGGATCAGGGGTCTGGTTCCTGCCCATCCCACATGATCTCTCTCCCTGTTCTGTTCCATGACAACAATCAGTGAGGTGGAGCACTAATCCTGACTGGTAGCAGGTACCCAGACCAGCGTTCCCAGTCTGGAAAGCAACAGGAAGAGCTGCTGACTCCAGGCCATTTGCTCATTGGAATTGCCAAATGCAAGAAGCAAAAATACCTTAAAGTATCTTGCAGCAAAATTCTTGGTTATATTTTGGGGCATAACTCACTGCAGACCAGACTACTCTAGCTAGTCTATTTTAGTTATCACTACTTCAGAGCATCCAAACCCATCTGCCTTCAATTTTAATCCATTTTCAAATAACTTTGGTGAGAGAAATTTAGTAATAAATTTAGTTTTTAGTAAGGAGAATCATTAGAGAGGATACTCTAGTAAAAGATGACGATTAAAGTATTCTTGTGAGCTTTTCACTCTACAGAATTTAATGTGCAAGTTGTCTTTTTCTCAGGGTTCTCAAGCTCAGAGGTAAAGAATCTGTGAGGGACAGAGAGCTCAATGTGTGTGGGATACAAAAATGACCAAATAATTAAGTAATTGCAAGGTATTCTTTAATCTGATGGTAATCTCTTTTTAAGGCAGCTTTCTTTGCTCTCCATGTATTAATTAAAGCATAACCCGGCTGCTGAGCTTATCTTTACAAAGTCAGAACTATTAATATTCTTCTTTTTTGTGCTCCTTTTATTGGCTTTTCAGCCAAGGCACAGAAGCGACGGCTGAACCAATTAGGTGGCCAAGTACAAGGTTTATTACACATGCTCTGAAATTAAATTCTTGAACATCCAGTAATGAGGCCCCTTAAAATGCAAGAGGGTGGGCAGGTGCAATCAATCAAAATGAATCCATCGGTGATCGTCTCTTTAAGGTTTTATTAGTAACTATAAAGCCAAAGGAGACCAGCAGTGATCAGAATAGAAACCTTCTGATTAAAATTCAGTTTGTTTCCCCTTTCTGTAGTGGAGAAGGCTCCGCTCAGCAGGTGAGGGTGACTCTGGGAAAACCAAAGAGATTTAAATAAAGCCATCATCCCAACTGAGTCTAGAAAAACTTGTGCTTCTCCCTGAAATAATCAGCCTGACTTTACCCATTAGCATTGTAAAGAGTTAAATAAACCTAACAATTGGAAAGATTGTGTGCTTTAGATAAATATTGTTGTTGTTGCTGCCTGAGATCATATATTTTTTGTTTTCAACTCATTAACCTGCAGACAGGAAGAAATGACTCCCTGGGAAGGCTGAAATGTTACTGAGTGTTTCAGGTTGGGTACTCCATGAAATCCATCTCCCCAAGGCTGAGGAGCGGCACTCACACATCCGTGTGCAGGACTCACAAATTCAGGGTGGTGCTGTGGTGCCCAGGAGGGTTTTGTCCTGTGGGACACTGTCCTTTGCAGACAGTCCCACTCAGACCCACTGGCATCGGGATGGGCCCTTGGTCCCTGGTAGCAGCATGGCCAAGGGGTCTGGAGATGTTCCAGGTTAGAGGCTCTCAAGTGCCAGCAGCAGCTCAGCCCTTCAGGGACTTCCTCCTGTGCCTTGAATGTGTGCCCCTGGCTTTTTTTTTGTAATCCTTTTCTAAGCTTATTTCTCCTTGTGGAAGTGGCCATGCTCAGTGGATGTGGGATGAGCTCTTGTTTCTCCAGTAGGAATTCTGGGAAGGTCAGCAAGAGGCCAGTGGGTACCTAAATTGTGGGCTAATACCAACCCTTGGCTGTTGCACATGACCCAAAATTAGACACCTCTAACCTTGTGACTTTGGGCAGAAGTCAGGTGGTTTATTATCTCTTTGATAAAGAAAAGATTCTTTTTGGAAGATGAAGAAAATTGTAAGGGAACCCCCGCTGGCATCCCCATGATTAATATCTCACCCAGCTTTGTTTTTTGATAAGACAGTAGGAGAGGTATCAGGGCTGTGCTGCTGCCAGACGATGCCACTGGGCAGAGCAGAGACTGCCGGGAGTGATGCTCACAGATTTTGTGTAGCATTGCCTGGGCATAATTAATGCTGTGATATATTGTGAGGGCTATCAAAGGGGCAGCTGCTCAGGAATGTGTGGCATCAGGATGTGGTGCTCATTCCTCGGAGTTTTTATCCTCAGCCTGCCTCAGCTCCCTCTGAACTATCAATTTATCCAGGCAGGCTCATTTGGGATACAGCTGCTTCACATCTCCTGGGGTCTTACAGATGTCAGCATGCATCCATGTTCCCCCATCCCTGCCGCTAGCTCCTGCTCCAGCAGCACACAATCATTGGGATATTCTTCATCCCACCTCCTGAGTTGCCTCTGTGTGCTCCTCCCTGCTCCCACTGTTCCACCACACAGGAGCTGCAGTTCAGCGTCAGGTGAAGCGATTCTGGAGTGTGTAAATGTTTCTGAGATGTTTTTAGACCCTTTGGAAATGGAAGTGGCTTTATGAGACCCATTATTATATTATTATTCTCCTTCCACAGAAACATTTAAAGCGGGAGCATTGTCTTGGCAGGGTTGCCTTGGAAACGTGGTTGATGTAGTTGATGCTTTAAAAAGGTATCTTTGTGTTGGGTGATTGCAGTGCTGTGTTTGGTGGATACAGAGGAGACACTTCATCAGCTCCATTTCCTTTGGAAAGCAGCTGCTTTTTCCTGGGGTGCTGCCTCGTTCCCTCCTCCATCTCCCAGAGCTGTCTTGTGTTGATTTATGGACCAGGAAACCTTGGGGGAACTGGTTTTCTTCTTAGCTTTTATTAGTCATGTTTGCTGGCTGACCAGCCTGTACCAGCAAAGCACTTGGCTTGGGAGTGTCACAGGATCCCAGAGTGGATTGGGTTGGAAGGGACCTTAAATTTCATCTCATTCCACCCCCTGCCATGGGCAGGGACACCTTCCACTATCCCAGGTTGCTCCAAGCCCAGTCCAACCTGGCGTTGAACACTTCCAGGAATGGGGCAGCCACAGCTTCTCTGGGCAACCTGTGCCAGGGCCTTATTACCCTCACAGCCAAAAATTCCTTCCCAATATCCCATCTAACCCTGCCCTCTGGCAGTGGAAAGCCATTCCCCTTCTTGTCCTGTCCCTCCAGGCCCTTGTCCAAAGTCCCTCTCCAGCTCTCCTGGAGCCTCTTTAGGCACTGGAAGGGGCTCTAAGATCTCCCTGGAGCCTCCTCTTCTCCTGGTGAACATCCCCAGCTCTCCCAACCTATCTCCAAAGCAGAGGGGCTCCAGCCCCTGGAGCATCTCCATGGCCCTATATACTAATACTACCTATATAAAAATATAAATGTCTTCACACCATACATACTAATAAGATAATAATACTAACGAGATAAGGGTACTATGTCTATTTTTTACTTTTTTTCCCTGGCATGGCCATTTTCACAGCTTTAGTTTTGGATACAGCTGCCTTGTGCTGTCTGGACTTCTAGTTGAGTCTTTTTCATTTATATATTCCTTTAAAAAATAAAAAGTAAGAGAAAAAGGCATAAATACCACCGTCCCCCGAGATGTCACAGCTCAGCCAAGTCCTGTCTCTGCAGGGTATCCCTCATGGAGCCCTTGAGGACTCTCACCAATAGCTCTGCCTGAGCTGAAGAATTGTTTCTTCCATACCAATAAATAGCAATGGGCAGAAAAATCCATTTAGAAATTCATTTTAGGGGTTGCAGTACAAGAGGGACATTCATTCAGGGCAACTATGGAAAATTTGGTCATTCCTCTTTTTTTTCCCCTGAACAAAGTAAATTATTGTGGAATCAATACACTTTCTGCTTTAGAAAGAAAAGGTAAGAGTTAGGAACAATACAGCCAAAATGTTTTATTTGGGCAATACAAATACAATCAAATCAAAAATATCACAGATTTTCATACATTAGTAAGAAGTTACTGTACACTTGAACAGTTGCCATTTTTTACAGCTAAACAAAGCTTTACCTTTATTAAAATGTATTTTCCTCTCACATAAAATATACACTTTGCACTGACGTATTTTACATCGTACACCTCTCTGGGATAAGAAACAGCTCACGAACAACGCACGACAGAGGCCATCTTCTCTAACCCATACAAGAGTACATCGAAGCGAGGGACACGGGGACATCCTACTGGGCTGCAGCCCCCAAATGGCAGATCTGTGGCTACTAAAGATACTACATGCATCCTAAAATGCTGTACATTGGAAAAAGTTGGTATTGGATCCTGGTTCCAGAGGGTACTTTGTGGTGAGTGTTAATCATGATGACCCTTCCTCGGGTTCACATCTGCAATGAAACCCCCTCCAAGGATGTTCCCAATGTCAGAACAGAGGATTTGGGAATATAACACCACAGTGGGTGGTTTGGGAGTTTGTCCCTGGAGCCACAAGGTCTGCTCTGTCTGACAGTATAACAAACAGCTCATGGAATTCTGGGTCCACTGGAGTCAATGGAAGTCTTGCCACGGACTCCAGCAGAACAGATTTGAACCCTGCAGTGGTGTTATATTCCCCTTGCAATTAGTAGAACATAAAAGGAGAGGAAACAGTCGTGTGAGGAATGACCCCGGCGGATCACTGGGATGGAATGTTCCCAAAGAGCTTCCCCGGGCACTACCAAGAACCCTTAGTTCATAATCATTTTCTGAGTTAATTTGGGGAACAGATGCAGAAATAAATACGTTCATCCCTACAGGCTGTAGCTGAGATCTGGGAAGAATTAGGGACTCTGTCAACTTCAGGTTAAGCTAATTAAACAAATGCAGAAAAAGGAATTGTCACTGTGTTTTAATCATGGGAAAAGTTTTGCTGTTACCCTAAGGAATGAGTTCTGGAAAAGTGGTTTTGTCCCTGCCTATTGTACAGCAGTGAGGGGACAGAGAAGTCAATGAGTGACTTTGGAAAAAATATCCATGTGTTTTAAAGAGGTTTTATATTTAATTGCAAGTAGGTGTTGTGTGGGCATGGAGGCAGATACTCCATGTACTGTAGAATTCTGCTTGGAATGGTCTTTCTTGGCTTGAGACCCCCTGAAAAGGCACCAGCCACTTCCTTAGGGTTAGGAGGGGTCAGGCTAACGCTCGGGTCTGGGAATGTCAACCCAAGCCTGGGATCTCAAGGCTCCTTTCAGACATCAACTTCTCCTTTTGCAGAGATTGGTCCTGTCCCAGTGCCACGTTGGCTTTACACAGAAACACCCTCCCCACCTCAGCTCATCTCCTGCTGGGATTCCTACAAGGACCTTGGGATAGGGGCTTGTTTCTTTTCAAAAAAATCCTGCAATCCTCAGAAATAAGGCATCTGTTTAATTTATTTACTGTAAACCACTTTTTAAAACCTAAAATCCTCACTGTATCCTGGCATCTGAGGTGATTTATTTAGAAATTAATAAAACCCAGTAAAATATATATATATATAAGTATCCTTTGCTACTTGTAACACAATGTACAATCTGCAACCTGATTCTGTAATCAAATACAATCCTCAACAGGAGCAATGGGAACATAGGGAAAAGTGCCTCAACCATTGTGCATTTACTGGGTTAAATGGCTTTGTCCTCTCAGTGGCTCAGGGTCCCTCGAGAAGGGGTCCTGCACACCCCCCCTCCCTCTGTGGAGCCACACCACTGCCACAGGACCAGATCCTTCCTGGCAGTGAGGATCAGATCCCTCCTGACAGTGAGGGTCAGATCCTCCCTGGGAGTGAGCACCACACGGTGGATTGTCGGGCTAAGAGAAGGATGGCTGCACAAGGAGTGTGCCCTCAGCCTTGCCTGGGTAGGTGAGGAATGCCCAACCCTGGCTGCCCCTGGAGCCAAGGTGGGAACCTGGCTATGCTCCATCACCCCCTGAGGAGCTTTGGGAACGTGCTTTCTGCACGGCTGCTGCTGATTGATGGAGTTTAAGTGGAATTTGATGCAGTTGGAGCCGCACCAGTCACGGGAATATATTCCTGCAGCAGTGCAAGGGTGACCAGGGACTGCCATGGGTTTGATTTCCTTGGATTCGCTTGGCTTGTGCTGTTCTCAGCTCTAAACAAGCCAGAAAACAAACACATACAATATGTGATCTTTTTACAAAAGACACAGGTAGTGAATGCTGGGCTGGAGGCAGGAATTTTGGCAGAGAAAGGGGGGATGGGTATTGCCCAGAATGGACTGAAACTATGGCTCTGAAATTGTGTGAATTGTACATTCTACAGAAACACTTCCAAGTTGGCCGCCCAGAGAAGCTGTGGCTGTCCCATTCCTGGGAGTGTCCAAGGCCAGGTTGGACAGGGCTTGGAACAACCCGAGATAGTGGAAGGTGTCCCTGCCCATGGCAGGGGTGGAACTGGATGGGCTTTAAGGTTCCTTCCAACCCTACCTGGTCTGGGATTATTCTTGGATTTACTATAAATTCAGGAAACAATTCGCCTGTGAGAAACTGCCCATGCTCAAACAGGGGCAGGAGTTGGCTTTGCTTTCATCTGGATGCTACATAATTTGTCCTGGAATAAAATACGACATTATGTGGGACATTTGCCAATGCCTCAGCTAAATGTTTACAGTCCTGAAATTCATTATAAGTCAGCTGTTAAGTTTCCTCTTGTGGTTGAGGTTCTTTTTCAGTCTGATAATTAATAAAATTAGAATAAATTTATTTAACTAAACTGAGGTTTGGGAAAGTATATAAAAATTATTTCTTTTACACCTAAGGTGTGTGTATGGGATATTCTTTATAGAAATGAGCATATCTGTAGTTGTTTATATTCATATCATGCCTCCCTCCTTCCTTTGGATCACTAGTGTGTCACAGTAAGCACAACTGGTGGAAACACTTTGTAATTGCTCAGTATTAACTTGCCTATTTTACTGTGCCCTTGGACACCAGCCAAACACCTCCATTTGTAGGTTGATTTTTATTCTTTCACATATTTTAATGTAATGGTTCCAGCTCACTTTCTGTATGAAATGAGAAGGGAAGTCCAATATTTACCATGAATGAATATGGAGATTCATAAGCAAACACCCTGGGCCAACCATCTCTTTCTGTGGTCCAAATCCTGGCAGGGTTTGCTTTGTTTAAACCACTGAGGGCACTTGGCTGTGTTTCATTAAACCTCTCTGATTTTGTATTTATTTTAATAAGACCATTTTATTATTGTGGGTTGTTAGTTCTTACATCACACATATCAAACCTGGTAGGTGCCATTTAGAATATTCTTTTGGTAAAAATTTTTTTATACTTGAGGATTCACCTCAGTCATTTACTCTGCAACAAAAAGAATACTCATCCTCTGCAAAAGTTTTTTTTTTAACATGGAAGAGATTAAAATGAATGGGAAATACTTGTTTTCATTCATCAACCTTATGTAAAATGAGCCCCCTTTTAGATTTTCCAAGACAATGTGATGGTTGAACTTGATCTTGGAGGCCTTTTCCAATCTTAATGATTCTGTGATTCTTAATGATTCTATGAATGGGGTTCCAGGAAAAAAAACAAGGGGTCAGATTCCTGCTGAGTCCTTCCTGTGTGTTTTTTCTCTTTTGAGGCTCATTTTAATAAACACTTTCAATTTACTCAGCCTCTTCCACCTGGGAATCTCATTGGCTGTGCTGCACTAACTGGGAAGTGACTCTTCCCTCCAGCAGCATGCCAGGGACAGGCACTATGGGCTGTCAAATGGGAACTCCAGGACATTCTGGGATTTGCCTGCAGGGGATCAGAGGGGGCACAGGGGACCCCAGAGCCTGCACAGCCCTGAGCAGGGAAGCAGTGAGACGACTGGAGCACAAGGGAAGTGCTGCCCAGGCAGGTGCTCATCCCACCCATCCCAGCCATCCCCTCATCCCTCGTTACACCCCAGCACTAATTCCCCAGCACTGATCGGATTTCCATGGGTGAAGGGCTGTACAAATGTTTGCTTTCAGCACCAGCCCTGCCACAGAAGCTTTGTGTTCCGAGCGGATGGGAATTGCCAGGCTCCCCTTCATGCCTCTTAATGCCTCCCTGACCCTGTTTGCCCGTAAGTAGCTTTGCCATCAGCGCTGTAATTCCACTGAGTGATTTCGGGAGGGCCCTGCTGGGTGATCCCTGCCCAGCTCCCAGCAGGCAGCCCCTGTTACAGGGAGCGCTGGCTACGGAACGATTCCATTGCACAGCCCAGCTCCCCCAGCTCGTAATTAAACAGCAAACCCCTGCCGAGGAAAGGTCACCCAGATCAAACCTGCCAAAACGAAGGGACTGGGGAGATGGAATGCCAAGCCCACTGTACATTCAGTATCCATTCATTACCTTAGGAATTAGCACTTGCCACGGAAGAAAACAGTTTGCAGTGATGTGTTATGTGGGAGCTCCTGGAGCTTATATGGTCTCTGCCTCTGTGACCTGTGTCGGTGCCACGCTCAGGTGCATTAATTTTTTGAAAGGGAGGCATTAACAGTGCAGGGACTTTGCTCATACACGTGCTTTGATCAGGTGTTTTGAGCCGTGTAATCGGGAGCTGCTGTGTTATCGCTCAGATTGGGGTTTATCTCTCAAGCTTTTCAAGCTTTCAGAGGCTGACAGGGAGATTAGGTTGGGAACATCAGCTCCATATCCTCACCCCTCATGCAAATAAGTTTAACAGATGCAACAGTGCTCCACTCCCTGGGTGTAGTCCAAAATATATCACTTTGTTATGGGTCCAGAGCAGCTGTAAACCACTTGCCTGATCCCTGGAAGTGTTCAAGGCCAGGTTAGATGGGGCTTGGAGCAACCTGGGATAGTGGAAGTTGTTTCTACCCATGGCAAGGAGTGGGACTGGATGGGCTTTTAGGTCCCTCCAATTCAAAACAATCTGGAATTACGTGATTCTCTATTAGACCTGATTGGTAGAAAAATATAAGCAGTGGGTTGTAGCAGCTTTACTGTGTTCATATATGTTCACAATAAATTTTTCCTGTCCTAGAAATGAGCTTTACTCTGTCTCTCACAGAACTCATCCTATCATCTACTGTTTGTTTTGCATGGGTAACAATAATTAAGACCTTTTTGAATAATTTGGTCCTCCGCTTTTAATTGGAAATGTCTGGGCTGGTCCTTGTCCTGTCCCCTTCTGATGCCATTTGACTGTTTCACAGAGGGCAGACAGAGTTGCAGCAGCTGCAGTGACACATTTAAATCTGTTTTTTCACAGAATGAATGGGCTGCCCAAGGAGGTGGTGGAGTCACCACCTCTGGAGGTGTCCAAGGAACAACTGGATGTGGCACTCCCTGAGCTGGGTGACAAGGTGGGGATTGGTCACAGGTTGGACTCAAATGATCCTGAAGGGCTTTTCCAACTTTAACAATTCTCTTATTCTGGGATTCTGTGCTTGAGATGCTGGATATCCTAAAAAATACCGGATTTTGTTGTTGAAAAAATTGAGGAACAACTATTTTGCAAAACCCTTTTTTCATGATGCTTTAATATAGTTTTTCATGAGTCTACACAGGACTGAATTAACCAAAATGCTCTCCCTGGTCCTTCCGCAGCATCACTGGGAGCTTTGGTACTGGATTGCTGTCCATATTTATCAAAGAAATTACAAAGGAGTGGAGTAACAATGCTATTGGAATCACTGGCATTATGAAGAAATCTAAACCTGATAACTGCTGAGTAAATGTTAATATTCAACATTGTCTGTTGGTGATGGGGAGAGAGGAGGGCCTATTACGAAGAAAAAAGGAAATCAAATCCCTGGGAAAGCTGTTTTCCCTCTTGCAGTAATGACCAACACCGTTAACAGGATTTCTAATGTATGTTTTATTCTCTTCCCTAAAAGTCTGCTGCTAATAAAAGTCCTTTGTCATAGTTCATGTGTTTATTGGCAGCTGTGTGTGCTCCCACATGTCACTGAGTGCTCGGACCTGGGGGAGCTGCTGAGCAAAGAACACTGATGGGAATTGGCAAATCAGCCAATGAGGATTCAAATGTTTTGGGCTCAGAGCAGAGGGAAGGCAAGGAAAAGGAATTGTGGAACATGGACGCAATTCAGAGCCAGCCCAGTGACATAGCTCTCAGTGCCTGTGCCCCACAGAGCCTTGGGGCAGGGATGGGATGTCTGAACTGGATCTCTGTTTCCAAATTCACCCTGAAACCCTCGGAGTTGGAGATTGGCATTTCCTTCATTTTTCTAGCCAAGACCATCATTGAGTGTGACATGGTCAGCAAGTGAAGCAAAAGCTGTTCAAGATTGGGTGGGGCTTGGAGCAACCTGGTTTAGTGGAAAGTGTCCCTACCCGTGGCAGGGGGTGAGACTGGATGAACTTTGAAGTCCCTCCTGACCCAAATCGTTCTGTGACTCTGTGATTCTATAATGAAGAGTGAGTCCCTTTGAAATGGCCATTGGCCATGCGATGTGTGGAATTCTACCAGCACATTGAAATGGATCTTGGGCAGAGAGGGGGCTTTGTTTGTTATTTAATTTAATTGTATATTTTATTTTATATATGATTTCATTTAATTTCCTGTATTCTATTTTATTTCAAACCCACAAGCCAGGCCCTGCCATTGCACCCTGTGAGCTCCATGGAGAGTTGCTGAAGCTCTAGGTTGCCAGTGCTCGCCTTGGCTCTCTGTGGTGTTCCAGGCAGGGATCAGCTTGAACAGGGAAGGTGGAATTGGCTCTTAATTCCCCACGTTGTGGAAACAGTGCCTATTTTCCCCAGTAGAATGTTCTGAGAACACCTTCCACTGCCATGGTACCCCCAGGATGGGGGTGTGGTGAGGTACATGGCCTCGTCTGTCCCTCCTCAACCCAGAACAGCCAAGTTCTGACCTGGAGGAGTGGAATTACCTCCTGGAGCAGCCCCTGGCACCTTCCTCCCCATTCCCATGAGCTGGGTCAGTGTCTCTACCTTCACTCATTTCTCTCTCTAGTTAGACAAAGATTTTAAACAGAATCTCTCCTTTAAGTCATGGTCCTCACTTGGCAACCAGGGAGAGTGTGATACATATGGGGAGTTTAGAGCAAGTTATTAACACAGCAAGATTATTTTGTTTATTCCAATTTCACTGTTCACAGCTCAGCACAAAGCCAGGACTGCTTCATAATTCCTAATAAATCACCTTAAAAACACACTTCCATTACTTGTCTGCAAGTATTTTTGGTTTTCTAAGCTATTTTTAGCTCTAATCTCTGCTGCATCACTCAGGTGTTATTGTCATGTTGGCTGCTTAATGCTGAGCTTATTTATTCTTTTAAATTGTCTTATCATATGCTAATGTGCTAAGCCTTGTGCTCTGGATCACCAAGGAAAGATATTTTGTGGAATGAAGAACATATGGCTCCAAACCAAGGTGTTATTCAGGGCACTGCTCTGCAAAATCCTCCCTGTATTAGTGGAGTAATTAAAATATAAGCAAGATGCACCAGAACCTTAAGTGTTTTTGCTCAGGGCTCAATATGCTGTTGTATCCTCAGCTTCCTGATTGCTGCTGTTTAAAACAGGAGAGAAAAATCTGAAGTCCATCAGGGCAGAGGAATAATCAATAATTACAATCTCTCAAAGACAGGCAGTGCTTGTTAAACCTAAGGGGAATGCTCTACCCTGCTCTGCAGGAGCCAAGCCCTGGCCTTGAGCTGAAGGAGGGGAGATTTAGATGGGATATTGGTAAGGAATTGCTCCCTTGGAGAGTGCCCTGGCACAGGTTGCCCAGAGAAGCTGTGGCTGCCCCATTCTTGGAAGTGTCCAAGGCCAGGTTGGACAGGGCTTGGAGCAACCTGGGATAGTGGAAGGTTTCCCTGGCCATGGCAAGGGTGGAAAGGGATGAGCTTTGAGGTCCCTTCCAATCCAACCCAATCTGGTATTATGAGATGATTTTATGTTTTGTCTTTCACATAATTTTTCAGCAGAAGCCAGGCTGTACTGTGTCACATGGCTCTGAGACCAACAGCAAAGCCCATTTATAAGAGAACATCCTGTTCACAAATGAGGGTTGATGCCCCTGTACCATTTTTGGGCAGCAGTGATGTGACCCTGGATGTTTCTTTCATTAGGTCATTTCATGCCAATAGCAAGAGAGACCCTCCAGAAAAAACCCAGGGTCCTAACCTCACACCCACCGGATTATTTCAGTATATCATTAATATCACCTTTTTATTCTACTGCCTTTTAAAAATCTGTTTGTGGAAAAGTGCTCCTGGAATATATTAGCATTTGCCTGGAATAGGATATTTAATTTCACATGCAGGAACTGACAATGCAGCGTGGATGGTGCCTCCCACACAGCAGTTACTGTCATTACAGTCGCCTACATCTATTAACTTATTTTGTTGATGACTGGGGATGAATATTAGAGAAAGAACTTGGTGCAAAATAAAACCACAGCTGCCCACCACCTGAGAATGAAGGAAAAAGGGCATAAACATGGCTTGTAAACTCTAAAGTCACTGTTTTGAAACTATTTTAGGAAAATTAAGGATTATATTCAGTTACTTGTTGCAGTGTGGCATGAACCTGGTGTCCAGGAGTTGGACTTTGATGATCCTTGTGGGCTCCTTCCAACTCAGGATATTCTGTGATTCTATTCTATGATGCCTTCAAGGTTTTTCTCTGCTCTGTATTCTACCTCTGACCCTTTCCAAAGGCAGCACTGTGAGCATTGAGCAGGGCTGAGGAGGGAAGGAAGATAGAGGCTGCATTTTCCAGTCTGGCAAAAGATCTCAGAATTCTTCAGTGCCGCTGCCTTTATCAGACAAACTGATTTATTGCTGCCATGGTAAGTCCTGCGTGAATGACAAATTAATTCCCCCCAGGATATAAATCAGAGTCACTGCTGTCCCTGGTGCTCTGCTGTCCCTGCCAGGGCCCTGCCCTGTTCTGTAACACTCCCACAATATCACTGTGCTGGAGCCAAGGCTCCCATGATGGCACTGGGGACAAACAGGAATTATGTGGAGGAGTTACCACCCCCCTGCTGAGTCCCTGGTTTACTCTGTCTTCTGATAATGGCTTTTAGCTAGGGAGGGCAGGGTTAGATGGGATATCAGGAAGGAATTTTTGGCTGTGAGGGTGGTGAGGCCCTGGCACAGATTGCCCAGAGAAGCTGTGGCTGCCCCATCCCTGGAAGTGTCCAAGGCCAGGTTGGATGGGGCTTGGAGCAACCTGGGATAGCAGAACGTGTCCCTACTCATGGCAGGAGGTGGAACTGGATAGGTTTTAAGGTCCCTCCCAACCCAACCCAAACCATTCCATGATTCCATGCTTTCCTGAGGAAGCCACAAGATATTTTATGAAATCAAGTGCATTGGAGAAGGTTCTGGAGCAATAACTACAATTGTCTCACATCCTCAAGGTACTGCTGGAGCAGTGGCCCCATGGTGGGCAGAGGTGCTCCCTCCGTCCCCAGGTGTCCCCTGAGCTGATCTCCTCCAGAGATGGCTTCAAGCCCCAATGGTCTCCTTTGTAACTTCTGAAGGCTGGTAATTATTTTATCTCATCACTGACTAAGTTGACAACTTTCTTTCCCTTTTTCATGTTAATTCAATGACTTTTACATGTTCCTATGAAAGGGTGTGTTTACTTTCATTAGACAAACTGTGAATATTAAATTACAGTCTGTACCATTGAATCAACTCTTTATCTTCTGTCCATTGTCCTAGACCAATATTCTCTTTTGGGAAGGCATTTAAGCCTCTTCACAGTGATTGAAGGTAATGACTTACTTTTTATATTCTATTTACACTGATCTCTATCAGATTTCCACAGGTATATGAGCTTTCAATAGCAGGATCCCCCTTATCTTCAGACATGGGCTGAGCAGAGGCAGCACACAGTGCTGGTCATCCCGGGAACCGGTTTCTCTTAGGTATTGCTAATTATGTGTGGTTAATTATGCAGTTTTAAACAGTAGCTCAGGCTTAGTCCACAGGCTCAACATGCACAGACTGTCAGGTGGCTACCTAGGACAGCACCCAGGGCCTTCTGGCTGGGTACAAGCTGTGCTGTACATCAGTGGCTTTATTTGCCGCACTCAAATTCTCCAAGAGAGGTAAAAATTTGGCACAGGGTTGGTTTAAAGCAACTTTCCTTTTACAACAATGCACATGGGTTGGAGCCTTTAGAGTAACAAATTCTAATTCTTACACAATGAATTTCTAGGAAATGTATTATAAACAGGGTTGTTTCACAGCCCCAAGAACTCAGGTGAAGGGAGGAAGAGATGCCCTAATGCTGCTGCTGCACTGATTTAGAGCTGGTTACTATTTTTTTGCATCTTCTCAGACCATTTTAGTACGCATTAATTTCCCAAGCTCAGACAGACACTCTCATTTAAAGTGTTATATTATCTGTTGGGGTATTTTTTAGCTGGTTTCCCATGCTGACACTGAAATGTTGGGCCAGCTCTGTGCTGGCACGGACGTCTCTCCCAAAGCTTTCTGTGCAGACCGGAGCAGATGTTATCAGTGTTAGCTGTAAACAATCTGATGCTGGTGGGAAACTGAGAGTTGTCCAGCTGGAAGATCTTTGGAGGATACTAATGGGCAATTGCTCCTTGGATGTCAGCCTGTCCTTCTGAATAATGGAGGAAATCCTACTTACAGAGGTTACAAACCCTATCCTGATTTGGGTTGTTTTGCTCCTCCTCCTCTTTAGTGAATCCAGGAGTCTTTCACAGGACATTCAAAGTTAAAGGAACCATAAATAACATCTCCTTGTTGCCTCATTAAATCTGAAGTTGGTGAACTGCTCTGGTGAGTCCTGGCCCCTTTGGTTTCACACACAAGTCTGCTTATTGCATGAGGGATGGGACACTTGGGATACCAGGGGTTTTCCAGTCTGGAGAAGACAAAGGGCTGGCAAGGCTTCCTTGGGAAGCCACAGAGATGTCATAGAGCCCAAGAAACATAAATCCTTCAGTGGATGGAGAGCAGCCCTCTAGAAGGTCTCTGAGATGGTCACATTTTATTAGGTAGCTCCTCACTTTCTTCATGTGAGAGATTTCTGAAGTTAATTACAAAATCTTTACCATGAAATATTCAGGGACACTTATTTTTGAATACCTCAGGTTTAATTTAGGTTCCTTGAAATTTTAATATCTGGCTTTAATATTTAATGCTGCCCTGACAGGATTATAGAAATTTAAAGTCTATCCTTCAAATGAAATGAATCCTGGATTTCTTTGTGGAAAAGGCAGAGATGCAGAGTTGAGGAAAGGGTCTGTCTTAAAAGGGTCCAACTCTCTCTTCTTTTATCCTATAAATGTCTATTATATGTATGTGAATATACTGGGCTTGCTCTGCTCTAATTAAAGCCTCTCGTTTATTAAAGTATCTTTAACATGTTTACAGCATAGTACCTGAAAATAAGAAGTATTATGACAGTTTTTAGTGGGTTTTGTTTTTCTTTTTTTTTTTTTTCCTTTTTTTTTTTTTTCTGGGAGGGGGATTAGCAGCCCAATTAACAGACACCATTAATTCATGAACTACATTTGAGGTGACATGAGTAACACAGGCTTTGTGAGATTTGCTCAGAATCTGCATTAGAGTCAAGATGTATAGAAACAATTGGAAAAATACCATGAGCTGATGGTATTTAGTGTTTAAGAGATCCAGGTAAACCTGTAGCTGGGTGAAAACCGGGCGAAGAAAGGGTTTTTGTTAAGGACAGCATGAGACTTGTCCGGAGGATTTTGCCACTGCCTTATTCAAAAGGCAAAGGAAAAATATCCACTACAGGTTATGGAGCCAAGCTGCTGGGTGGTGAGTGTCAAAGAGCAGGAAAATATATGTGAACATGTAAAACAGCCCCAAAAAACTGTGCTCACAAAGGCTCTTTGTGAGAGAGACCAGGGGATGGATAATGGGGCTGATTGGGAAAAGCAGTTTGGGCCAGTTCTGTGCCTGCAATTTCCTGAGCTCATAATGCCAGAGTGTCTTTATGGCCACATTTTATGCACTTAGATGATCACCTTCCCAGCTTTTACTGCCAATCAGTCAGATTTCCATAGGGCTGATCTCATGTGCCATTATTCCCACAGGATAAGAGCCTGCACAGTCTCTCCCCAAGTCAGCCAGGCTTTCTGTGCAGGTACAGCAGGAGCAGGATGTCCCCAGGGATCCCCAAACCTCTGCCTGAGCTGAGTAATTATTGGAGACAACAAGATGTAATTGTCAGAAACGAGGACAGAAAATCCCTAAAGTCAATTAAAATCCCTGGTAAATGTCTGCACACACCACTCAGAGGGTGCTCGTGGTTCCTTAGAGGGTGGAGCCGGGGGGGAGTCGGGCTCTGCTCTCAGGGAACAAGGGCCAGCACAAGAGGAAATGGCTTCAAGCTGTGACAGGGGAGGTTTAGTTTGGATGAGAGAAAATTTCTTCATTGGAAGGGTGTTCAGGCATTGGAAGGGGCCAGGGCAGGGGTGGAATCCCCATCCCTGGAGGGATTTAAAAGCTGTGTGAATTTGGCACTTGGGGCCATGGGTTAGTGGTGGCCTTGGCAGTGCTGGAGAACCATTGGACTGAGAGGGCTTTTGCAACCTAAACAATTTCATAATTCTGTCTGACCTTGTTTATTCATCACTATGGAGAGAAGGGGCCAGGGATCAGCCCTAACAGCAGTGTTGGCTTTTAACATCCTGTACTTGGGCTAAATCATTGTTGTAGGTTCCCTTACAACTGCCCTATTCTATTCTATTCTATTCTATTCTATTCTATTCTATTCTATTCTATTCTATTCTATTCTATTCTATTCTATTCTATTCTATTCTATTCTATTCTATTCTATTCTATTCTATTCTATTCTATTCCATTCCATTCCATTCCATTCCATTCCATGGTTTCCAGGGGCTGTGGTGCAGCAGGATGTTCCTGTACATACAGGTTTGAAGTGGGATAAGGGTGAGCTTGGCTTTTAAAGTATGATTGAATAGGAGACAAACTCTGTCCTTACTGCTGTGGCAACTTTGCTAAAGTGGTCTTGGATGGAGATTTGTTCCTACGAGAAGATACAGAAAGGGAAGTTGGGGGAATGAGGAGCAATTCAAGGCTTGAAGAAGTTAAAGAAGGAGGAGTGCTGAGGCCTGATGAAGGAAATTCATTAGCTCCCGGCTGAATAAGGAACTGTGAATCTCTTTTAATGGAAGAGCTCTGCCAGCTTGCAAAGGAGCAGATGTGCATACAAGATGGATAGTTGTAAATAGTCAAAATACTGTTTTTTGGGGTTTTTCTGCTTTAGTGATTATCTTTTTTCATCTAAAATAAATCCAGATTGTGCATAGTCTGGAAAACAAAATAACAATATTTGGAGAGTGGGAGTGTTTATTTAACAGGTGGCTTATTTAGCAAATGGTTTACTCTTACAAAAATAATATTCCTGGAGTATCCTGCAGCGGTGGTTCAGAACATACGAGAGCAGGGAGGCATTTTGGGGGTTATTGCTTCATGTGGACTCGGGCTGGGCTGGTTTAATTAAGAACATCTGCGGGAACGCTTTGCTAAGTGCATTTGCATAAGTTATTGATAAGAGTTGGGTGTTGTGTCTTTGAGAGCATCACCCTCCTCTGGGGGAGGTGGGACAAGGCAGGGGCTGTTTGCAGAGACACTGGGATGGGTTTGCAGGGACACTGGGATGGGTTTTCTCTGTTGCCACAGATCCCTGTTTGGGCAGAAGGTGGATGGGCTCCACCATCACTGAGGGACACCTCGGCAGGTCTATTTCCAGCCTCCAATGGCATGGGATACACATCCTTGAATGTGAATTTGACATTTGGATATTATTTCTTACTCAGGATGTTATTCCTTTACAGGATGTTCCCTATAACAGGATGCTATTTCTGTTATTCCCAGGAATTTATCCTGGAGCAGCGAAAAAAAAGGAAAGATGCCCCAGTGGAAAAGGTGGAGGACAAGGAGCTGAGGGCAATCCCAACCCTTCCCAGAATCTTCCCTAAGGCTCATTTTTGATGCAAGTTGCTCTTTGCCCCTTAGTCATCAACTCAAACCTTGGGGTTTGAGGTTTGCAGAAAATTTGGAGGGATTTTAAGGGTTTGAGGGATTTGGGATTGCAGGATGACTGGTGTTCCCCTGCCTGGTGCCAGGGGAGCTGCCATTACCACACCAGGAGTGCAAACACATCCTGCTATAGAGTCCATATATATTCTTTACATGTCTCTACACTGGGTGTGATCACTGCAGTGGATTTGGAGCTGAGAGTTGTTTTAATATCAATATTTTGAATATTCAAGGGATAATTACACACAGACTTGGCTCACCCCTTCCAAGCCTTGGCTTTTGTCTTCAGATGGTGTCTCTCAACATTTAACAAATGACAAATGTGGTTTTTTTTCTCAATAGTCGTTTTATTCTTATTAACCCTTCCAAAGGCACTGGTGCCATCATCACTAGATGATCTTTGAGGTCCCTTCCCACCTGCATCAGTCTATGATTCCATGATGAAGTTGCTGCCCTGGTACTGAGCACTACCTGCATCACGACCCACTGCGTTGAGTTTTGGTTTTGCTTTTCGGCCTCAGCCTCTGGAAATACCCTTCCCACAATATTTGTAATCTATTGGTATATTAAAGCACTTGTCACAACTCCCAGGTTTTGCTAAAAGCATGAGCATTAAATACAGGTACAATACCTCTGATGACACAAGTAATGAATACAATAAAGTGATTATTAAATTATAGCGACCTTAATTCTTGCCATTCCTGTGAGGACTCACCCTGACATTTACCATTATGATTTGTCATTTACAGCAGTGCTGCCATGATTTTTTGGTGGGAGAGGAATTAAAAATTGAGAAAGTTTGGAGGTGGGGGGGGGAAAGTTGGGTTGTTTTTTGCCTGAATTGGCCATATTAACACTCATAAAGGAGATCCTTGCTAAAGGGACTGAGATGCCAAGTCTGAGAGAAAGAGCCTGACAGCAACTATTGCACCTTTCACCATATGGCAAAATAATTACTTTGCACAAGCATCAATTTCATGAGAAAGCAAAGAAATGAATTGTAATTCAAGATCAGTTTATCAGGAAAATGAACACATTTTGAATGCCCAGAGGAAGATCTCGTTTTCTCTGTGGGGGTCTCAGTTGAGAACCAAGACAAGTCTCCCATGGGCAAGAACTGCAGTAAAACCCTGTCCCTTCCCATCCTCTGGCAAGAAATCCTCCTCCTCCTTTTCCCTTTCCCCCTCTCTGAGAAGATTGTCCTGGTGGCCATGAGGGACAAGGGGAGCAGTTCCTCCTGCACAGAGCTGCCCAGAGACGTGCACATGTTTATACCCATTTCAGGAGTATTTCAGTGCAAATTTCCCTACTCCCTTCTGTTCATTAACCTTTCCCGGAGTGCTAATTCTGCATTCAAACAGAAGGTCAAAGCCCTTAGCGGATTTTTTTCAGGAGAATTAAGTGTCTTATCTGCAATCTTCTGGAGAGAAATACCACGCCAGGAGACTCCTCAGAGCCTCTTGACTGCGCTGCCGCCGTCGCGCTTCCTGAGGAGCCACAGCTGCCAGGGGAGCGGCTGTGCCGGAGCCGAGTCACTGAGCATGATTAACTTTGGGAAATTAATTTCTTAAATGTACTCTCTTACATCATGGCCTTTTGCAAAAAGGTGCTTAAGGCATTGAAACAGAGACCGAGACACTTATTGAAGCTCCCATGACAAAAATGGATAGACTGGAAAAACTCAGGTATCTTTTCCACGCTGTGTCTCATTGGCCATCCCTGCCCTGCTGCAGTTGATGGAAGGGCACTGTCCCCCCACCCCACCCTCGAGGGTGGCGGAATGGATGTGTCCAGCTTGGGGAGGGAAGTTTGGCTGAGTCAGAAGGACATCATGGAGCTTTCAGGTTTGTTTGGGTTGAACTCAAAGCCCTTCTTCTTGCTAGAGAGGGTAGGAGCTCAGACCTCAGTGCACAAGGAAGGACATACCGTTGTCTTTGGTGACTGTTTGCCTGATGCCTGGTTTTAAGGTCCATCTTATGGGTTGGGAGCTCAGTCTGAGAGCTGCAGTCTCCTCCTCCCACTCCCCTGCCTTTCCCTTCTCTGTGTCTGGGGAGAGAAGGGCACCAAGTGATGGGGACCAACAGACAGGGATCAAGAGATGAGGACCAAAAGGGGGGATCAAGAGAAGGGGCCAAGAGATGGAGACTAAGAGAAAGGAACCATGAGATGAGCATGAAGACAAGCACCAAGACACAGGGACCAAAAGATGGGGACCGAGAAATGGGGGCCAAGAGAAGAGAACCAAGAGATGAAGATCAAGGCACAGGGACCAAGGTTTTGGAAGCAGTACATGGGAAGGTGTCTTGTCCCATCACACCATTGGTCTTTCTGCTACTCGTAACACAAAGCTGGGGAGGATTTGTGCACCTGTCTGAGTAAAAATATTTAGAAACGAGTCATAGGGATTTATGACCTGTAATTTTTGACAATCAGACATTAAATCCTTTTTATATAGAATATAGTGGCATATTAGACCCATTGCTCCCCTGGCCCAGCCTCTCAGGCTCTCTGTTTTTAAAAGGTTGGCGGGGGTGAATTTGCAGTAGTTTCCTCCAAAGTTAACTTGTTTTTTCGTTACGGTAATACATGTAAAAAGGTCAAGGATAATGAAGGAAACAGTGAATTCGAAGTTCTGTGGAAGAACAACTCAGCGCTTTCAGCAATTCACTTAAATGGGAGAGGAGAACCAGTTCCTTGAAGGTTTTAAAGCTTTCACAGCCTAATGAACTGAGCTGCCTCCCACAGTTTCTGCCGAGCCCAAATTCCTGCCAGGAACTGTCTCATTAGGCTCATGTGGCACAGCCAGCCTGTCCTGCAGCTCCCACCGCCTTTTGCTCTCCTGCCTGTGCCACGGCTCCACCTGGGCTGACACATCCAAAATATCAAACACATCTGAATGGCTGCACCTCCCAGTCAGAATTAACTACCCTGAAGGAGAGGAAAGTCTGTTTTATATAAAAAGCCTGGATACATATATACAGAATGGAGGGAGGGAAGCCTGGCCCTGCCATCTCACCCTCAGCCACCCACCAGAAAACAAGGCTGCTGCTGTTCCAGCTCATCTTGGAGGGTTATTCTCACTTGTGGTTCACATTTAAGTTGCTGTCGTGGAGGTTAATGGGAGTGATGGGCTTCTGACTCTAACAGGGCTGAGAAGTGGGAAAACTGATGTTATTGCACATAAATTGTGGTGTGTAATGTGTGAATTGTGTTTTGGTTTGGGCTGAAAAATAATAAAGAGAGGGATGAATGAGCATTAGGAGAGAACAGATTTCCCCCTCTAGATACTGAGGAGAATATTCATCATCATTACAGGCAGTTTGTTATCTGGCAGCATAGCAGAAGAGGGTAGGAATAATGAGGATTCTAATATTTGGCTGATAAGACAGGAAAGTCCTGTGGCTGTTTGGGTTGGAGCAGCACTCTGCTGTCCCCTCCTCCCTGTCCTTAAATTCTGGCTGCTGCAGAACTGTAATTTATTCTGCTACTGGGCGCCAAAGTGTACCTGCCTCCCACTGCCTGGGGCTGAGGCATTGAGGGGCTGCAAGGAAATCCCTGTTAACTGTGCTGGTTTTCATTGCTGTTTGTGGGTGGTTCAAAGTTTACTGTGTGGGAGAACCCAGTGCCGTGCAGGGAGGGAGCCAAGGAGAAAGTCCCTCCTGCATTTCTCCCATCACTGGGATGGCTCTTGGCATAAATTGACTCCAAACCTCAGGGATAACTCTGGTAGTCAGGAGTTGTGGAGCCAGCAGTGTGCAATGGCTGCAAATGACTGGGGACTGATATGCACCCCTTGTAGCCCCCTGTCAGAGACCCCACAGCCTCACTGAGCTCCTTCCCAGACAAAGGCAGAGCAGTCAGAGTGTGTGGGAATCACCCCCCACTCCCACCATCCTGTAATGCAGATTTTCATCCTACTCAGTGATGGGGAAGCTTAATATGCCCTAAAATATGAATGACTGAAAACTAAGCTTATGAGAAGTGGCAAATGTGCTGATCTCTGCAATTTTTAACATGAGAATTTTCTAATAAAAAGGAACCTTGGAGCTCTTCATGAATTAGGCATAAGGGGATAGGAACAAACAGGTACGTGCTCAGCGCTGAAGGTGCTCCTGTAAAACCTTCCCTGCCCTTGCTCAGACAGAACTCTTGGAGCAGGATTTACTGAGAATCCCTCCCAAACTGTCCCCAGACCCTGTGCCAGTGCCTTGGCCTGGCGGTTTCCAGTTAGATTATGGACTTTGCCAATTACAGCATAAATCCCCTCCTTTGCCCTCAAAGTTCAACAGAGGAATACAAATAAGGACCAAATTCAACCCAAACACAGGCGTGCCCCTGCCATGGCCGTGCTCATGGCTGGTCAAATTCAAAGCAAATTCTTCCCTCCCACACCAACACTGATTTCTCTGCTCTCAATATTAAGGCTGAGTGGAGAATTTTTAATTCCTGGGTTTTTTAACATTCTATTTTTTTGTAACACTTTCTTGTTTTAGAGGATTTTGTGTTGTTAGCAGTAGCATGGAGTGGGGAAGTGGCCTCATTCCTGCAGGGATGGGGGGACACCCAGGCCCCTCACTCTGCCCCAGCTCAGGGCTACCTGAGGGAGTTGAGTGTACCAGGGGACATGAAATGGGACATGCCAGGTTTTGGGTGGCACCGTAGCCCCCACAGCAAACCCCACATTACCAGTGCTGAAGTGTCAGGCTAAACTCCATACTTTTCCTAAAGTTCCTCACATATATCAGTTTATGCAAGAATTTTAAATTACTTAAGATTCTTTAAAAAGAAATGCTTTTTCTCTCCTCTTTTTTCTCCAAAGAAACAAAACCTTCCATGGCAGCTGTGAAATATGGATTATTTACCTCCAGACTGGGCACAAGTCTGATCCAGCCTTAGAAGTAAATGCATATTTAGTCTTTAAGGCATATTGTTTATGCATGTAAAAACATATTTTGGTATACACATTCTTCATAACACAGTTCTGTGGACTCAGTGGAGGTTTTGGTAGCAGAACATTTGCCATTGTCTATCTAGAACACTTGCTCAGAAAATGTGCAAAAAAGCATCTGTCACTGTGATGGGTTTTAACACTCCTGTGTCTTAAAAACAGCAACGATTAAAAAAAAAAAAAATCTATTGAACAGTTTAAAAAAAAGCTGTCTAGCTCTGACGGATCCTGCCAAGTTCTAAACCCTTGAGAAACAAACTGCATTTGTTGCAGAAGTTGTGAGACATCCTTCCACTGAGTATTAAGATCACATTCCCGACCAGCAGCACCACTGCTCCGTGTGGCCTCGGAGCCTTGGGGGTGCCAGCCCCGAGTTACTGCACAAGGAGGAACTTCCAGACTTTGGGGGTTCCAATGTGGACAACAACCTTGATATAAACATTCAGCTAAGCCATTTATTTTTTGCATTTGAAAGGTGGGAATAAATATAATAAGATTTCCCCGACAGATATGAACATTATGGGTCAGAACTTTGAAGAACATACACTCAAACAGTTGGCTAAAGTGCACTCCACAAATTACAGGGTCGGAACAAGAAGGGCTTTAAGGCCCCTTCCAAGCCAGAACATTCTCTCATTCTACAGTTCCTAAAATGTGGAATGTAGTGTTCAATTTGCAGCACGGCCCATTTTGGGAGAATGCTCCCATAAGTCCCAGCCTGTACCATCACCAGGTCACTCACTGCACAGCATGGATTCACCAAGAACCAAGTGTCTTTATTTGATCCACTCTGCCTCCAGCCCCAATCCTGCCAAAACTGGGGTTGCAGAGTCTCAGAGCACCTTCAGGAGACCAAACTCTACAGACCCCGAGGACACCCATCCCAGTGGCCCTCACCCACCCACCCTCAGGTCACTGCTGAGCACACAGACAGCAATCCCTGTGTCACCTAAGGAATGCCATTGGCACCTAGAGATATTTGGGAATTTGGCTGGATTTTTTTTTTCTTTTTGGACTTGACAATAATTATGTCCCCCCCCCAAGCGAAAATTCAAACATTGGACTAAAAATCTTGTACCTGTCATTCAGTGGTTCTACCTGGTCCAAATGCAAACAGTCAACACTTAACTATGTATTATCTTTCCATATTTAATAAAGCTGCTGTTCATTCTGTTCTGTTGCTGGAAAGATTGGGTTCCAGACATCACGGATCCCTGGAATGCAATATATCACCAAAATGCAGGATCTGATCCAGCCACAGCACAGAACCACCTCTCAATTCCATATGAGATGAGGCATATGTGTTGGGTTATCCCTATCCTTGGTTTTTCCTTCATCAAACTGTACTGCCACAATTCTTCCTACAGCACCACTGTTTCTAGTGAATGGATTCTAAAATAGAGCACTTTAAAGCTGCAATACAAGAGAGATCAGAGTATCAGGGTTGTATACAATATAATTTGAGTTGGATTTGTACTCTTTCCTTACAGAATGGATTTTGTCATGTTATTCCAGGTTTTAAAAAATGTCACATTTCTGAAATTAGTCACTGTTTAGCACAGGACTGCAAATAATGGGAGACATAGTTTGGTCTGTCACTGAACATGCAAAGTGACCTGGGACATCTCTCTGGAGTCGACATACCTCTGTTTATGCCCTTTATCAGCAACTACAACAGATTCAATGCACATTCTGGCTGCACATTGGGACAGCAGATATTGAGTGTAGCAAACCTCAGTCCTCTTTGTCAAAAAAATCGGATATCTGTGCTGAGTTTGGGACTGTTGAGTACACCTGGGGCTCAGCTGGTGCTGCTCTCTGCCAAAACCTGCTGTGAGTAGAATGAATGTTGTACTGTAACGTTTGTGTCAGCTACTGGAGCTCACACACAGAACATGGGAATGATCAAGGTGAGAAGTGGAGGCTGCCCAACCCCTGGAAGTGCCCAAGGCCACGATGGACAGGGCTTGGAGCAACCTGGTCTAGTGGAAGGTGTCCCTGTCCATGGTAGGGGTGGGACTGGATGAGCTTTAAGGTCCCTCCCAACCCAATCCAGTCTGGAATTCTGCGATAATGGTTTTGTTATTCGTGTCATCAATAGTTGTTTGAGAGCAAGTCAAGATCTCTTGGGGTCACCAGGGGATCTGGGATTCAAGGACTGTTGGCCACAGTCATGCCCCAGCAAATCCCACAGATGGCAGTTTGAAATCAGGTGTAAACTGTGAGCACATTTCACATTAACACTGTCCAGGCCTTCTAAAAAATAAAAGCAACATGATACAATGTTTTGAAACTTGATCCTCATGGGCTGCAGGACTAGGAAATGGTGTGTGGGGACTGCCCTGCTGGGGGAGGGATCTGCACAGTGTGAGCACAAGTCCTGCCTGGAAGGATGATCCTACCGTGGACGGCAACATGCACTTCAGTACCATTACTGGAGCAACCTCCTTTTAATAGATATATGTGTATATATATAAAATTCTGTTTGATACTTCACGTATTTTCAGATATTTAATATTTAAAAGCATCCTTTATCATTGCTAAATTAGCCAAACCAGTACAAAATTAAGTGCAAGAAAAATACCAATTCCCATCAGTTTTGCCAGTAATACAAAAGGGAACAATTCAGCTTCTGCCATTTACAGAATGTAGGAATTTGGATATAGGATGAGTACAGGAAACCTTCCCACATTCAAAAGATGCCTCAAAATAATTTGTATTCTGTTTTGTAATGGGAAAATTAATTCTTACAGAGATCACCTACTGGTTAGTGGTGGTGAAAGTAAAAACAAAAAGGACTTGGTGCTACCCTTAACCTAAACCCTGTGTCTGGAGCAGCTCGTGGACCCCCTGGAGATGGGAGAGGAGGTTTAACTTGCAGCCTGTAGCACCTTCATCCTCAACTAGAGATTTCTTATGCTCAAAAGGATGCTTTAGCATTTCCCAAAACACATTCCAGATTTGTTGGAGAGGAAGAGGAAAGTCGTGTTTTATGAAGGCACAACCATGCTGAATTTGCAGGAAAAAGGGTAGAGAACAAAAGCAGTACTGCACAATGCAGTTATAATACAAGGCTCATTCTTGAAACCTGAATATCATGCTAGAAGAAAATCTAGATATGTGTAATATTTTGAAGAAGTATTTTGAAGGCAATATTATTTGATTTATTTTTTTTTTACTCAAAAAAGAACAAATGCTTCTGTGTAAATGTGGAGAGAATGGTAGTCAAGAAGGGAACTGAATGTTTGTATTGCAGCCTTAAAGAAGCACATTTTTACTGCAATATCCTTTTTTCTTTTGTAAACTACAGTCTGCAACTCAGCAGACCATGACTGAATGCTTTTGAAAACTTGTCGATTACAAACATGAAATCACAATTAATATCCTCTAAAAGTAATTTCAGAGTTCTCACGTCTTAAAAAAGGACAATGTGTACTGCTTCACAAGGTAATGCAGCTAATCAAAAAAAAAAAAAAAAAGGAGGGGAATTAAAGTATTTACATAATGAGCAATTCTACAGAAGGCGATCATCCCCATGTAAGCACGGCTGATTATATCCCACGCTGCTTTTAACAAACTCTACCAGATTGGAGCCAGTCATCAGCACTCTCAGGGAATCCTTAAAAGCCTTTTATGGGTCTTTACATTTAGTGCAGAATGATGTTCTTCAGGTAGAATATGCTACTGAGGGAGGACAGTGTCAACACAAGGTACCAGCAGGAGAACAGGACTTCGGCATCACCGGTGATCCCATACTGGGCTGTACTGGGAGCTGTAGAGAGAAGGAAAAGGGGTTCAGTGAAAATTCCCACCAAATTCTTAGTTTTCATGAATTCTTCTAAGACAATACTTAGGGCAACAGAAGCATTCTCCTGAAAAACAGAGAAAACACTGAAAAAGCAGCCCAACCCTCCTGTTACCCTGCTCAATGAATATTCCTGTTTGTTTAAAGAGGATAAATTGTTTTTAAGGCAAGCATTTAAAACTGAGAGTACTTAGTGTCAGATGAGTGTTTCATTTTTAACCATCTGAATAACTGATCTGTTTCTTAGTTACTGAGCATTAAGATCTACAGTGAAAGCAATGAAAGGGGACTAGATTTAATTCTGTTGGAAAGCAACTAATTTCCTGCCTAAGTCTAAAAGCCAAAGTTCGACAATTTTGCTCAGCCAAAGACATTCCTATGTTTTTCCAGCCTCTTTGAAGAAATTGTAGTTATTTGTTTACCACAAAGTCTTTCTCAAATTCATGAGTAAATACAAACTATCTGCATGCAAAGAAAGGAAAAATACAAGAAGAATATAATCCTGAATTCCACGGCTTGTGCAGTCCAAACACCGGAACAGAAACATCCCTTTTTCGTCTGTAAAGAGCCCAGTGCTATGAGCTCTGTTTTTGATGTATGACATTCTATTTGGTGCCGAGTGTGTGATACAACCAAAACTCACTTGGTTTCCCCCAGTGCAGAAAGGTTCAGGTAATAAAACCAAAACAAAACAAGATTAAACTTGGACATGCAGCTTAGTTTAGTGACTGATAACCGCGACTAACTGCAGGACAGGGCACTCTCCTCCTCTCATTAAAAAGGGGCTTTCTGGCCAAAGTCAGTGTGACAAATCAACCTTTAATTTATTATTAGACCCAGGCGAGGCTGCTGGAGCAAAGCACAGGTGCTGTTTCATTTTATGGTATTAAAGAGTTTCCTCAACTTAAAGATAATTTGAACTATGGTGGCTATAAAAGCCAGGGGAAAATTATGTAAATCTGATTTCCTGCATATGAACCAGCACTGTCTTTCTAAGGCTTATTAAATCATACCTGGATTGTTTCAGCACAAAGGTACGAGGTGAGTTAATGAGGGAAAAATACACTGACTTGGGCAGATAATAGAGAAGAGTTATGGTTCCCAGAGCTGCCTAACCAGGGGAATTTGATGCAAGAGAAACCTGAAGGAGAAGCAAATCTGCAGAAGTTTAATTATCAATTATGATGTCACAGTGAGCCTACTGCATGACATACAGCTTAAAATATTGTGCTTGGCTCTTAAAAGGTCTTAAAAATTAATAAGCTTCTGCAGTCCTTTTCCACCTCAGAGTATTGAATCACTTTTCTTGAATTCTTTGCTGTTCCTAACTTAATAAAATTCCATAGATTTTTTTGTGGTGTTTCACAAACTTGAAAAAGTAAACAAGCTTTTACAATTTACAAATTTAAAGGTTCTTAGTATGGTCTGCCCAGTCCTTCATCGACAAGGACTAATTATTTTGTTAAGTAATAAGCAGCCTTGCTTCCATGAGCATTTGCTGTGCAATGCTGTGCAAGGGCACTTTGTTCTTGGATTGTTAATTTTCATGGTGTTTTTGAGGTTCTCTATGTCAAACTAAGCCCTTAGTTTAGAAATAAATGAAAAGGTTTAAACATTTGAAAATAACATAAAACAGCTGCTTTCCCCCTCCATTTGAAATCTAACCATGTCACTGTTTCACACACACACACACAGACACAGACATACAGACACACAGAGACACAGTCTTAATATTCAGGAAGAAAGATAATGGTGCAGGTATGTGTGATTAGGTATTAAATAAAGCTGGAATTATTTGAGTCTGTGATTACATCTGCAGCTATCCTGGGCTTTTACATAATCTCTGTCACCACCATTACAACAGAGCATGACATTTATAACTGATTTTACAGCCTGTGAAGCTTTTGCTGCACAGAGAAGGGAAGGAGCAGTGGCTGGGCTGCAGAGAATTAAGGACTCTCCTCCAGAATAAGACCTTGGTGACTCTGTAATAGAAACCCAAGTCAAATGATCTGGTTCCCCTTGTACTAACCCTTGTGAAGGATCTGGAGCACCACTAGTGGCTTTTCTCTCAGCCTGGAGAAAAGGAGGCTCAGGGCATCCTTCTGGCTCTCTGCAACTCCCTGACAGGAGGCTGGAGCTGGCGGGTGGGGGCGGGGGTCGGGCTCTGCTCCCAGGGAACAAGGGACAGGGAGAGAGGAAACAGCCTCAAGCTGTGCCAGGGAAGATTCAGGTTGTACCTCAGGAGCAATTTCTTCCTGGAAAGGGCAGTCCAGCCCTGGCACAGCTGCCCAGGGCAGGGGTGTAGTCCCCATCCCTGGAGGGATTTAAAAGCTGTGGGGATGTGGCATTTGGGGACACGGGTTAGTGGTGGCCTTGAAAGTGCTGGGGAATGGTTGGACTTGATGGTCTGGAAGGGGTTTTCTAACCTCAGTGATTCTGTGATTTTATGAGCTGGTGATGCAAATTCAGTTCAGATCCCTGGTAGTGATACTTTAAAACGCCTTAAAAGACAGTGAATTTCCACCTAGAAGAAGATTAAAATGAGCTCAGTGAAAAGTCTGAAGTCTGAAATATAAAATGACCCAGGATTTCGAAGTTTAAAATGTCAGCTTCAGTCATGGAGGGACAATAATTTCCTTTCCTGCTAATGGATAAGTCATAAAATGTTCCTTAGAGCCCGAGCAGCTGCATCCCTTTGGGTGAGGGAGTAACATCCAGCTGAGCCACACACAGAGCAGCACCACTGAAGAGCTGGGAAGAGATCATGGATTCACAGGCTGGTTTGGGTTGGAAGGGACTTGAAATGCCATCTCATCATTTACATGGAGGGTCAGCCCTGTGGAAGGAAAAATCCCATGACCGACCCCAAAGTCCCAGGAGCACATCTAGGATGGCCACGTGCTCTTATCAAGCTCTCTTTTCTTCTAATTTAGTGATTATTCTACATAATCCTAATGTTTTATACCAGCTAGCAGTTGTGAAAATATTTAAGACACCCTTAGCACAGATACGATTATATTCAGACATCTCTCCTGGTGCTGAATAGAAAGGAACAAAGTAATATTATATCAGTATCTCTAATTAATACAAGAGATTAGGAGAAGTGCTGTGCTGGAACACACAAACCAGCATTTGCTAACACCAAGGGCTGCATTAACCAGAAATAATTATAAGCTTTAATGCTGATGCCGTGTAGACAAAAGCACGGACCCCTTTAGGTTGTCTGAATAAGCAAGACTAATTCTGTTAAATGGATTATGCAGGGAGATGTTAATAAGCATTTAACTATATTCAGCTTAATCATTTACTATAGGAAAGGCTTAATAAATTGGATTTTTTCATGCAACATTTAAAATATCCGGCAAAGGAAGGAATAAACTAACTCAAGGTCAAAGCAGGAAGAGAAAAAAAGATGAAAACGACTGGGCTGTCAAAAAATGTTCTTTTAAAAGAAAAGATTGTGAGATAATGGGCCTCAGAAGGCTCAGCCCGAGTCCTGGGATAACATCTCTACATATTGTTACACTTGAAGTTAGTTGAGGATTTATGGCTGTGCAGGAGAAGGTCGACAGTGTCTAAAAGATCTGTTGGAAGGGAATGGGTGATAGAGGAGATAATCAGCCCAGAGAGCTCCAGAACAGGCTTTGGAGGGCTCTGTCCAAAGGGGAGCTTGTCAGGATGAGAAACACTCCCCTGTGCCTCAGAGGCCAGGGAGGGTTGGAGAAAGTTTGACCTTGGGAGAACAAAACCTTAAAGTCTTGTCTAAAAATGACTCAGTGAAGACACCGATTTGTTTAGTCTTATGCAAATGCAATCATCCTCCAGGCTGAGAGACAGGAAATTCACTGTGATGGAAAATTCACCAGTGAAGTTAAAGAGATAAATCTGAAGGAGGAGGTCCTTTTGAAGTGTGTGCCAGATGGAGACTGTGATTAAACAGGGCTTGGACCATGATAATAACACTGGAAAATGCTGAGGATTTTAGTAATGTTGAAATGCAGTTGGACCATGGCTGTGGTGGCTGAGTAGTGGATGTGGAGACTGAGAATGTCCTCTCCCATCTCATGTTCCTCCCTTACTGGCATGTTTTTGGTTTTTTTTTTTTTAAATTCCCCTTATTGCAGCCACACCTTGAATCCTGGGGTCAAATTTCAGCTGCTCAGGACAACAAAGACATTGAGGGGTTGGAATGTCTCCAGAGAAGGGTCTGGAGCTGGGGAAGGGTATGGAGCACCAGGAGTGGCTGAGGGAGCTGGGGGGGGCTCAGCCTGGAGAAAAGGAGGCTCAGGGGGGACCTTCTGGCTCTCTGCAACTCCCTGACAGGAGGGTGGAGCCAGGTGGGGGTCGGGCTCTGCTCCCAGGGAACAATGGACAGGATGAGAGGAAATGTTCTTAAGTTGTGCCAGGGAAGACTCAGCTTGGACATCAGGAGGAAGCTCTTCCTGGAAAAGGCCATGCAGCCATGGTACGGCTGCCCAGGGAAATGGTGGATCCCCATCCCTGGAGGGATTGAAAAGCCATGTAGATGTGGCACTTGGGGACATGTGTTAGTGGTGGCCTTCGCAGTGCTGGAGGAATGGTTGGACTCGATCTCAGAGAACTTTTTCAACCTGAACAATTCTGTGATTCTGTGAATCCTTGAAATTCTTTTTAATGCAAGAGGAATGTGCAGCACTGCCCAGGCCAACCTCCCCCAAGCACGTGTGAAATGCACACTGATCCTATATTTTAAATAAATGTATAGGTTTGTAAGAGATTATTTTATAAGGGATCTACGGTCAAACTGTTTCTGTATCCCAGCAAAGAAAGCCAAGAGAGGAAATCAGCGCTTCCCAAAAAGTGAAACACGTCTGTGATGGCTCATGGGGCACCGGACAACTTTCTCACTGAGTATAAGAAACTGTTGGATGAGGATGCTGAACACACTGGACAAGAGCCCCAGCACGAGCTACATCAAATATTTCAGTCCAGGGAACAGCCCAGTTTGGCTCATTGCCTGTGTTATGTGAATGTAATTTTGGGTAGAATCTTGCTTTGGTATATTTTCCATCCAGAAAAGCTCAAATCCATCTGAAAATCCTTGAGAAAGGACACAGCAAATATTGCAGAAGTTGTCCAAGAGCAACTCTGCCCAGTGGATAAACCAGAGCTGGAGACGATGAAACTGAGAAGTGCCAGTTTCTTAACAGAGTGGGTTTATCCTTTTCTGAGATGTGAGTGCTGGTGGGAAGATTCTGAAGAGTCCCCAGGAGACTGATGTTATTGATAAGAGAAGGGTATTGTCAGGCCCTGTTCTTTGGTGTCCAGACAGGGCTGCTCTCAGGGGCACAAATTGTAAAATAAGATGCTGATTTGTCCTTATTTCTAATTTAAAGGAATAAATTAGCATAGTATGACTCTTAACATAGGAAAACAGAGAATAAAAAATTATCACTAGAACTGCAGAAGCAAAAATCTATGATTTGTTGTGCTAAAATATTAAAGCTTAGTATTTCAAACACTTGAGATGTGCCACCAGCAATGTTTTAAAGTGAAATATTATCCCAGTGTGTGTAGCTCTGTGTATACACAGAAAGTAAGACAGAAGCATTTCTCACGAAGACCCTAGTTGGGACATGCCCTGTATCTAATTTAAAACTGGTTCTTGATAGTGATTTTGACTGAGTTAAAACAAAAAATAAGGTATAGCATGAAAATGAAAGTTAAGCAATCAAAACATGGTAGCCATAGCCACCAGCTCTGTAATTTCCTAATTGTGGGGATCTTTGCCTGGGAATTGGGGTTCCCTGGCTGTGGAAATACTTGGGTGAGGAGGCAGCAGGAGACACAGGTTTCCCTCCCTGCTTTCCACAATAGTTGGAGTCACCTTTCCTATTCCACCCACTGACAAATAACTCCACTTAAATATTGTAAACAGTAACAAACTCATTTAAAACCAGCTAAAAATATACTCAGCAATCGAAATGGTAAAGTCAGATGATTTTTACTGGGTTCTGGGTGTGATGGGACCTGCCAGACACATCCTGCAGTTGTTCCAACCAGACCTACTTAATGAACATTTAACAGCTGTGTTTCCTTAGGCTTGGAGAGACAGCGGAGCCGGAACTGATGGCACTGAGAACTACAGGGAAAAGAGTTTAAGTGTCTTAATTCCTGTTCTCAAACAACTCTCTGGAACAAAGTGTTTCCAAAGTCAGCAACCTCTCAAAATACTGAGTGGAGGCACCTTAATATCTACAGATGGATACGAAGCAACTCTGATCCCCTTGGGCTGAGTCACCAGCAACATGTTTCTGGCAGTCAGAATTCTCCCTGTCCCAAGGGGACCATCCCATGCTCAAGATGGAGAGGAGAGCAGTTCCAGCTCTAGACAACACTGCAGAAACCTGATCCTGGAGCTTTCCAGAGCACTGGAGGGCAGCAGCAAGGAGCAGCCCCGCTCCAAGGGTGGTGGTGGTGCCAAGAGGACACTGGGTCAGGTCACCTGTTGGATTTTTGCTGTCTCCTGTTTCCTTTTCACACATTTCACTGCCTTGAGACCTGCCTGGGACAATCAATCCTCAGCAACCTCTCCCTTACTTTCAAAAACTGTGCTAATAAATGGAACCCTGAAATTGCAGGGATTTTTTCCCCCAGAAGTTCATTCCTCCTTCCTGCCAGCTTCCAAAGTCTCATTTATTTTCCACATAAACTTGACTTTTCCCATACAAACCCAGGTTTAAATCTGGTTGTTATTGTTCACAGTCAAACATTTAATTGAAAAAAACTAGGTGTGTCATTTTAAAGAAGCAAACATGTCTAATTTCTCAAACTTATAAATGGTTGCGTAAATAAAACTTACAAACGGTGAGTAAATTTTGCATCTAATTTATACTTTAAAAAATCATGTTGATGTGATGATGTGTGAAGTTACAGACTGATTAGCAAAATCTGGGTAACAACTGAAAGAGGGCAATATAACCTTTTCATTCCAATTAAAGGGATGCTTTTGTTGAAGAGTATTTAAGATACCAGAAAAAAAGGAGGCACATGGGATAGTTTATAATGAGGCATAAGATATGACAACTCACAAACCCTGACTTTGGACATTTTCTGTTCACATGGCAAAGGAATTGCTGTGGTTCTCAGTGTCAATGTGTGCTTTTTCAAGGAGTTCAGCATGGAATTATTAGTGATAGTTAGAGACCTACAGAAGTTATTCCCATTTTCTATTCAGTGTAGTACACCCTTGAGTTGTTACAAACCTGCTGCTGCTACACTGGAATACATTCCAAAAACCACTTTATATTGCCACTGTTTTCACAATGAAGGGGGATTAGTGTAACTTTATTACCCAACTGTGATTTGTTTTTGAACTCACATTTTGAATTTTAATGTATACCTCCTTCAAGAAAAGTCTCCATTTATGGGGAATTATTCGCTCAGTGGTACCTAAAACTCACTGTAGGTCCTGGTCCCTCTGACTGTATGGCCTTGCTGTTGCACCTGCTCAGTGATGGAGAAGCCTCTGGGGAGACCTCAGAGCCCCTTCCAGTGCCTAGAGGGGCTCCAAAAGATCTGGAGAGGGACTTGGGACAAGGGATGGAGAGACACGACAAGGAGGAATGACTTCCTATTGCCAGAGGGCAGGGTTAGATGGGATAGTGGGAAAGAATTCTTGGCTGTGAGGGTGGTGAGACCCTGGCACAGGTTGCTCAGAGAAGCTGTGACTGCCCCATCCCTGGAAGTGTCCATGGCCAGGTTGGACAGGGCTTGGAGCAATCTGGTCTAGTAGAAGGTATCCCTGCTCATGGCATGGGGGGGAATGGGATGGGCTATAAGGCCCATTCCAACCCAAACCAGTCCCGGATTCTATAAAATGTCTCTGGGTACCACTGACTCAGAGCTCTGGGGTTGCTCAGAAAGAGCTGCCTCACTCCAGTCATTCCCACACTGTATGACATTAGTCACAGCCCCAAAACCAAACCCAATTTTAAACCCTTACACATTACTCTATGGTGTATCGCTAATAGAATTTCATTTAGACAGAGATAAACTCAATCATATCAAATAAAACCCCCTTTGATGAAATACTGCAAAGGAAAAGAATTCTTCTCATGCACTGATGGGATAAATGAAGCAGGTACTGAACACGGGCTGTCTCAGTGTTTAACAGGATGAAATAGTACAGCCTTGATGGACTTAGTTCCTGCTGCAAGGAATATTTCACAATCCAGAGAAGTATTTATGAGGAAAAGTACTGTGAGGGAACAGACTAAAATCTGGCTTTACATATCACCCTTTTTACTCATGTCCCATTTCTTTGTGTGATTGAGATGCTCAGTTACATTGGGAAAATGAAACCTCTTTTAGGAACTTCAGAGTGATGGGTGTGAACTAGCCTTGGAGGAATGGGATGACTTTTAACAGATAGAGAAGATGTCGGCCCCAGTCCTGGGATGAACCTGCGCTTAACTGGATCACCACCTGATCCAATTTAACCAAAGGAGACAGGAGAAATCAGCCCAGCGGGGCCTGGAATCACTGGCTCTGGGCAGCCTGAGCACAGCTCTCTGGAGCAGACACAGCCTGCACCTGGTCACCCACAGCCCCAAATCATCTCCCCAAGTCCTCTACCACTGACCAAAAACAGGGACTATCCCAAGGTGACCTGAACTGGGATTTAACGAAGAACCTCAGAGATGAATGTGCCACAGTGGGAAGGAGCTGTATGAATTCCAGGGGACAGAGGAAAATTCAAACTGAACTTAGTGGCTTAGGGAAATGCTTTGGCTGGAACAGAAATAATCCAATTCAATAAGGCACAGGTTGCCCAGAGAAGCTGTGGCTGCCCCATCCCTGGAAGTGTCCAGGGACAGGTCGGATGGGGCTTGGAGCAACCTGGGATAGTGGAAGGTGTCCCTGCCCATTGGGTGGGGAGTGGCAGGGGGTGGGATGAGATGGACTTTAAGATCCTACACAACCAAAATCAGTCTGGGATTCTGTGATATTTCCCAAGATGTCAGTATAAAGGTGTCCTAGTTCTGAGAAATACATGGACTCAGAGACAAGTTTTGAATAGATACAGAATTTGAGCTATTAATTTTGAGATATGTTAAGCTGTAATTCACAAGAGAAATGTACAACTCCCAAACTGTTTTTCTTGCCCCAGATTTGGTGAGAAAACCATTTTTTTCTGAGTTTATGTATGGAAAAACTCAAAATTTGTCTGAAGGAGGAAAGAAAGTATTTCTTTAGAATGAACCCTGAAATCAATTTTAGAGACTTTTCTAAATGATGTAGCAATTGAGACCTCAATTTCTTTAAAATGCTGCTTTATAACTGATATCAAACCTAATTGCTATTGTTCATGGGAAATCTCAGCCTAGCAGGCAGTTAGGCTGCCTCACCCTGGGGCTATGCTCTGGTGACTAACAACAATTTTCCAAGCTTTGCTTTAGAACGGTGACTTTTGGAGTATCTGCAGAGGGATGAACACACTGATTCTGGAACACATACATGGACTCTTTTGTTGATGTGGTTGACAGGGTTTCTGTTTGAAGCTTTCAATTTCTTTAAACTAATTTAGATTTGAAAACCTGTGTTAAAATGTTGTAAATACACAGTTTTCATTAGTCAAAGGTAAAAACATTCTTGCTTATTTTGTGGAAGTTCTTGGCAGGCAGATATGCTTGTTAATGTGATGAGTACCACATTCCTATGTCCTAAGAGACACACCAGAGCTTCCTACAACAGGTCTTACCAGCATATCAGAGAACCATGGAATATCCTGAGTTGGAGGGGCCCACAGGGATCACCCAGTCCAACTCCTGGCCCTGCACAGACATCCCAACAATCCCACCCAGTTCTTGAGAGCATTGTCCAAACGCTCCTTGAGCTCTGTCAGCCTTGGTGCTGTGACCACTGCCCTGGGGAGCCTGTTCAGTGCCCAACCACCCTCTTGGGGAAGAACCTTTTCCTGATATCCAGCCTAAATGGATGAGATGCTAGAGTAAGGTTCAACCTGTCCCTCACCCTGTAAGAATCCTCCAAGTCATTGCTTTTGTAACAGTCAGGGCAAAGGAAACCACAAATCCAGCTTGTGTTTATGAGTCTAAACCCTTTTGTTTTGTCTGGAAGATGTGGAATAGCAACAACTGTTGAGGTAGAGGGGGATAACAATTAGAAGAGATCATTTGAAAGGAAATTTGTAAGCTCAGCACAAATAAACAACATATTATTCCATGCTACTATGCAGTTTTCTGATCACATGACTGGTTTTGGATGTGATATGTTCAAGGCTGGGACTGCCTCCTTACCCACATATCTGTGATACTCCTCTGGCCCTGATTTTGTGATCATCTGCAGCAATCAGCAAACCCAACCTTGATTAGCTTAAAATGAAACAGAAAACAAGCCTGATGCTAGTTCTGCATGGAAGTCCAAAATTAAACAGGAGAAAGGGTCATGATTTCCCACTAGACACAGTAAACACAGATTTGGTTAAGAGGACATTGAGAATAAGACTAGAAAAGTACCATAAAAAGCACTGGGAGAAGCAAGAGCTGCCCATTCCCATTCCCCCATCCCTGGGCTGTGGTGTGTAGCCCAGTTCTCATCTGTATCCCAGACCAGGGGGGCTGGGAAAGTTCTTCAGTGAAGGAGAACCATGAAAAGCCAAGGACTGAGGCTCTCCATGAAAGATATTCCCATGCCAAGTGATACAGAAACTTCTGAGTCACCTGAAAAGGTTCAAGCTGGATAAATTTCCCCAATTCAGAAGTTTGATGCTGCAGCAATACTAAGGAGTGATAAAATCTCTTGCTGAGAACCACAGGTTGTTTTGAAAGTGAAGTGTTCTCAGGCCCTTACGCATCTAATTTTGGCAGCCTACAATAACTGCTTCTCTGACAATGTGGCCCTCATTTGTAAGTGTCACATTGGAGAAAAGGAAAAGCATTTTAATGTGACAGAAAAATTCAACTTGGGAGCTAATTACTTTAATTTGAGAGAATTTTTGGCTCATCTGCATAGTTGACAATTATTTACAACTTCCATTGGTAATTAGAGGTTGGGTCTCATGCAGAAATATTGCAAATGGATTTGAAGACATTTGCTGATCCTTCTAACTTTTAGAGGAAATGAATTTATTAGTAGTTAATATGTAAAATATTTGTACTTCTGACCTTTTGTTAAACATTCTTCCTATATTTTAAATGATTGGTTGTCAGAACCATTTTTCTCCAAGTGACGTGTGACATTGTAAATAAGCTCTAGAATTAAGCAGCACATTAAATCTCTGTGTTCAGTGGCAACCTTTGATAGTTCTCATATATCATGAGGACTCTGTTGGTTCTGCTACGTTGAGGCAATGTCATATGCATTGTGAATGATAATTTTTTACACTGAACTTTCCAGTTTCTGGATGGTTTCAACATCATTCTTCTGCTCTTGACAAAGGATGTTGAGTTAAGCAAGTCAGGACATGATTGCTCACAGTTTTTGGTGACTGTGTATGAGGAAGGAACTTTTTTGCTGAAGGAGCTGACGCCTTTAACAACTCTTCCACTGCTTGTCACATGATTTCTAAGATGTGGGGTTTATTAAGCTCTTCTGCTTTTCTTAAGCATTTCTTAGAGATTTCTCTTGGACATATTTCTGCATAGTGTATATATTGTTCTTGTTTAATAGATAAACCCCATAATCCATGCAAGTTTACTGCTGAACCTTGCTCAGAGGCAAGGAATTAATCATCAATAGTGCTTTGATTACAATAAGGTGATGGATGAAATAAATAACAAAGTCCAACTGTTTACTGATTTCACAAGGTTTAGTGGCACCTTGAATCATAACACCCCTCAAGCTGTGCAAGGGAAGATTTAGAAGGAATTTCTTGCTGGAAAGGGTGGTCAGGCATTGGAAGGGGTTGCTCAGGGATGTGGTGGAGTCCCCATCCCTGGAGGTGTCCAAGGAATGACTGGACGTGGCACTCAGTGCTCTGGGTTGGGTGACAAGGTGGAGATTGGACATAGGTTGGACTCAATGGTCCTGGAGGGCTTTTCCAAGCTCAGTGACCCTGTGATTCAGTGATTTTATGATTGATTCTGTGATCCTGTGAGCTGATTAGGCTGGTGGTATCTCTTGGGTCTGTCTTGGCTGTCAATAATCCTCAATCCTGTCCTTTTTCACAGGGTACATCTTACATTGAAGGACACAGGGTAAGTCATCAACATAAAAGCAGTGCATGTTGCGCTGGCACGTGAAATCCCTCTAACACACATTTTTACAGAACTACCAGCACATTATGTGCTCAACAGCACCAATAAAAGAGTGGGTTACCCGACAGTTTTACATTTCCTACATTAGTTAGTAAATGCAGTGGCCACCCTTCCTCTCCTATAGTAAAACCTGCTGAGCCTTTTCATGAAGGATGATTGCAATTTCCACTGGGCTGTGTATGCAAGGAAAAAACATAACTCATCAAAAGCTGAGCTATTTGCTCTTAAGATACAAAAGCGTTTTTCTTGAACACTTGACGTGACATTAACTATTCATGAAACTCAAGAGTGTTCAAACACTGCCTAAGTAAAATTGTTACTACTTTTCAACTTGATTGAGATCTTCTCTGAGCTACCCTCTCCAGCAGCCAGCAATGGGCTCCCACACATGAGGAATGCAGAGAGTGTGCAGGTACTGCAGCTGTGAACTATCGATTCGCTGAGAGTTCAGTTCCTCCTCCCACACTGATTCATGATCACGGCCTCCATTTGGGTCACACAGTATTTAACCACTTGTAAATTTTAATTAAATGATTTGTCACTTTGAGCATATAGTTTGTCATCCTGCAGCTGAGTGATGTGTCTCTCTCGGGGACTGACTCAAGGGAGGGCATCCATCTCTCTTGTCACCTGACTTCCATTAGGGGGATGTAGCCGTGGCACAGCAGGAGGGTCCTGTGTGACAGGAGCCACTTCCGTGAGCGAGTTCAGCCCACTAATTATAAAAACACAATTTCCTCTTTCATCATTAACATGCATTTAACTTTCTGCTGGAAAGCAGTGCCAGGAAAGGGCCCTGAGGTCCTGTTGGTGGCCAGTTGGACATGAGTCAGCAGTGCCCTGGCAGCCAGGAGGGCCAACCGTGTCCTGAGGGCACCAGGCCCAGCATCGCTGGCTGGGCCAGGGAGGGGATTGTCCCTCTCTGCTCTGCACTGGGGTGGCCTGACCTGGAGTATTGGGGCAGTCTGGGGCATAAGAAAGCTATGACTCCATTAGAGAGTGTCCAAAGGAGGGCAGTGGAGATGCGGAAAGGCCCTGAGGGGAAGCCGTGTGAGGAACAGCTGAGGGCACTTGGTGTGTTCAGCTGGAGAAGAGGAGACTGAGGGGAGACCTCATTGCAGTTACAACTCCCTTGGGAGGGGAAAAGGAGGGGCAGGCACTGATCTCTGCTCTGTGGGGACCAGAGATAAGACTTGAGGGAATGTCCTAAAGTTGTGCCAGCAGGTTTAGGTTGGGTATCAGGAAAAGGTTCTTCCCCCAGAGGGTGGTTGGACACTAAGCAGGCTCCCCAGGGCAGTGGTCACAGCACCAAGGCTGACAGAGCTCAAGGAGTGTTTTTGATCCTCTCAGGCCCACAGTGTGACTCTTGGGGATGGTCCTGGGCAGGGCCAGGAGTTAGGCTCACTGAGTCCCTTCCAACTCACATATTCTGTGATTCTGAGTGTACTAACCCCTTTTCCCTGCAGCACTTGGCAAAACATTGTTTTCCTTTCCAACAACTCACTTCCTCTTTTTCCTGTGCAAATCCTACCTATAGCTGCCCAAGTGTCTCTTCCCTGCCAGCTTTGAGATAGTTGTAGCTCTGGGAACTGCTAAGCCAGAGGTGGTATCTCACAGCATTTCTTTTTTTTTTTTTTTTTTCCTAGTCAGTTCTGGAACTCATTTAGCTTTGGGAATCCACGACCTATCATTTGCTCATTTCATTTGATGTTCCCTTTGTCTGATTGGAAGAGACAATGAATAAAGATTTCCTTAACAGTTAGTGCTACCCAAGGTTCTCTTTCCCTGCCTAAAGTTGTCCTTATATGCATGTTGATTCCGAGAGAGAGTGAAGCTTATAAACCATATATAGCTGTTGTCTGACTCTGCTTTCTTTTAATTGTTTTTTTTGTGACTGTGTAGCTTTTTTCCTCCTCTGTGCCAGCTCTGGAGTCCTCATTTCAATGAATTTAAATAGATGCATATTATACAGCACTGAGGTGAGCACATGGATTTCACAGACATCCTCTTCTGGCTGCAACAAGGGTTAATCATTCGAGGCAAAGGGCCTCTTCCTTGTGTAGGGACATGACCTGCTGCTTTAAAGGTGTTGCTTCAATTGTGAGGGTCACCATTTGTGAGCTCAGGGAACTGAACAAACATCATGGAAAGTCCAGCCACAAAATACACAGAAAATGTGTATAATGGAGTCAAGTATTTTGTACTTTTCATGAATGTGCAGACTTTCTTTTTATCAAAGTACTTTCATATTTCCACCCTTTAACCAAGGGTATCATGTCAGACTGGTGAGCCCTGGCACAGGTTGCCCAGAGAAGCTGTATCTGCCCCATCCCCGGAAGTGTAGGATGGGGCTTGGAGCAACCTGGGATAGTGGAAGGTGTCCCTGCCCATGGCAGGGGGTGCGACTGGATGAGCTTTAAGGTCCCTTCCAACCCAACCCAGCTTGTGATTACATGATTCCATTTATCCTTATTCACTGTTCCCTCTGATGAATGATTTGGGATTGCAGCAGGAGCTGACATGGCCATTGGGAGGACTCTCAGCTTTTGGTGCAGCGTGTGAGAGGGGGGATGAAACCCCTCACTTCTGGCACCACTTCAGGTTGCCTTTCTGCTGGATGTCCCTGAGCTGTGGGAGTCCCTTTCAAGAGCCCCTCACGCCTCCTGGCTGATGCTGATTCTCCTCTGCAGCTTTTACTGCCGCTGGAGGATTTTGCATTGGAGGCCTTTTCTGCACCAGCATTTCCCCACCTGCTTTCCAGCTTAATCCAGAGGATTTTGGAGACATTATGGCTCAGCTTTACATATGTTATTATGAGGAGACGAGAGGAAAAAAAAAACCCAAATAGTTGAGATTTTTCAAAGCTGACTGGGAGCTTTAGGCATAAAGATTCCGTTAAGAGTCATGGCTTTGAAAATCTCTATCAGTTAGTACAATATTTTGGTGGAAAGAGAAAAAACCCCAAAAGCCAGCATTGGTGCCTCTGTGGGAGGCTCCTTCCTAATTAATCATAGAACCACAGAATTGTTCAAGTTGGAAAAGACTTTTAAGCTCATGAAGTCCAACAGTCAACCCACCACCAGCTCCACCTTAAGCACTAAACCATGTCCCCAGGTGCCACATTCACACATTTTTTGAGCACTTCCAGGGATGGAGACTCCACAACTGCTCTGGGCAGCCTGTGCCAGGGCTTGACAACCCTTTCCATGAAGAACTTTTTCCTAATATCCAATTTAACCCTCCCCTGATGGAAGTGCCCTTTGAAAGGGAAAGCAAAAAGCACCAAAAAAGGTTCTTTTGTACTATCAATGATCACCTTGTAGGTGATCTGTGGCTCAGCTCTCCTTGGGGTGCAATCAGATGAACCTGACATGGTGCATGTCCCTCTGGGACACATGGACTCCCAGGAAGGTTTCCCAGCCAGGCAATGGGCAATTTCTTTCTGCCATTGATTTTGGCTCAAAACATGAATTTAGAAAGGCAAGACAGAAGACAGCACGTGGTGCTTGGCAGGAATGTGAGCAGCTCTCAGAGCAGTTATGGATGGCATATTCTTAAAAAATAAGAACAGAAGGGGAAATCAGATATATTCCATAATAAAGAAGGTAAATCTCAGAGTTGATGCTGAAAGCTGAAAAGCTTTCACCTTTCCCTTTTTCTCTCCTCTCTGGGAATTAAGGGAGCTTTCTTCTGAATGTGCATCCCAGGCCACACCTGCCCAAAGTGCTTTCAGGAAGACAGAGATAGACTTCTGGATGCCTTCAAACTAACTCTGATAGTCTTGGGGACGCAGCAGAGAAAGACACATTTTGCCTCAAAAACAATTAACTTTTTTCCTAGTTTGTGCTATGTATAACTGTTAAGTAGTAAAATCCTTCAAGTTTCTATGAAAAGAACTTTTGGAATGACTAATTTGGACTTGGATAGTGATAATCTGCATTTAACAGGTGGGATTTCCACCTCTTTGTAAAACACAGCTCCTTCTTAATTTAGGAGTTGGATGTGATGATCCTTGTGGGTCCCTTCCAACTCGGGATATTCCATATGAGAACTGAACACTAAATGTGACTGTGCAATGTGGGAGGGTAAGACATAGTATTCTTGGGTTTGGAATCCTTACAAACAGCAATGCAGATATTACTTACTCCTGACACATCTCTATAACCAGAGTACTTTGCTTTGACAATTTACTGCAGATTATTCAAATGACTCCCTGTTTTCCCATTACAGAATCCATACCCTATTTGTTCAAGTGAACATGCTCTTGAGATTTCAAGACCGAGTTGTTTCCTGAATTGCCTCGGTTTGGCAGCAAACTCATTCAGAGTGGTTTTATACACCATGCTGTTGAATGAGGAGCTGAATGGTTGGCAATCATTTGGCTGCAATCAGGGGTATTAAGGAGGGTAACTCGTACCAATTCTTTTGAGATGAAGCCCTGCCATCGTGGAAGATGATTGAGAGAGAAATGCAAAGCTGACCTGTGTACCTTGATAATGAGAAGGATGTACAAAAGATGCCAAGGTCAATCGTTTCATCATCACTGAATGTCCCAGTATCATCCAACATCACCCAATGTGGTGCTATATGGAGGTGGGTGGGTAGGAGGGGACAGGCTGCCACTCATGCATTGAGTTAAACTTCCTCTCCCTGACGCCAACATCTTTTTCTTACGGAAATGTCTGACTCATCAGCTGAAAATGGTCACATATTTTGCAAAACTTCCATCTTGACGAAAATTGCCTTTAAAATTTTAACCAGATGGCACCATGGTGTTTTGTGGATTCAGAGGCTCAGTTAAGCCGTGGACTTAAAGAAAATTATGCACAGGAACAGGTGCCAAAGCATAGGAACAACTACAAAGTGAATTTTCCCTGTCAACCTTACTGGATTGATGGAGCAACACACACTAAACTGAGCCTGAGCTCTCAAGATGTTTCCTTCCACCTCCACAGTGTGCCCTGGGTGGGTGTGAGGTTCCTATGAACAGATGCTGCTCAGAGGTACAAACCTCTGGGCCTGTCACAGCCACTTTCAGGATCACCTGCATCCTTGTTTATTTTTGAATTTTGGTATTCAGGTCATAAATCCTCATCAGCAGCTGGGCCTGGACAAAAGCAAAGGTCACAGTGTAGCAGGACAATGTGCAAGTCTATAATACAAGGCAGGCTCAAGCCTATAACACAAAGTACATGGCCTAGACTTGAGCTCTGGCCCAGCTCTCTGCAAACCATCTCTGTTTTACTCAGCACTTTCAGCTCCACCAGCAAACAAACTCAGTCTGCTCATAGTCCAAGTCCATTTGAGCCCTGCTGGATGTTCACGGACTTCTGCACTGCCCTCACCAGAGTATTTGTGCCTTCCCAGGCAGTTCCTATTCTGAGGAAGGTCCATCTCCAATAATTGTAGAGTCCCAAACAAAAGCAGGTAAAACCAAGACGACACCACTCCTGGGATTGGTGACAACTCATGATAAAGAAACATTGGCTTAATTGTTCAGAGCTGCTGTTCAAACTTGTTATTCCTATACACTTGGAAGGACATGGGCTTGGCTCAACCATCATGTTTTTACTTAGAAATTTTGGTGCTGTTTTCTTCAACCCAGAAGAGATTATTGGGAAAAATCCTACATCCTACAGTGTTTCTTGGGTTGCCTGAGAGCTCATCTGAAAAGTTTAAAGAAGGGCCAAAACCAGCTTAAAAGCCAGTTTGGTGGACTGAGCTTTGCAACTGGTTTGCACTAAGGAGAAAGTAAAGATGTAGCGATACAGCTTTAAAGGTTCAGAGTAAGGAAATGGATCCTGGATCATCTCAGGATGTTGTTTTTCATCCCTGGCTGGAAATATTGTTGGCAACTGCATCAAAGTGTCCGTGTTGCATAGATACTCTAAATGCAGCTGGCATGGAATGGAGATTTCCATGTGGTGCGAAATTCAGACAGGGAAAAGACAAAAAAGCAGAAGTGTTGCCTGCAATGAGATGGGTAGCCTGGAAAGAAGCCAATTTTTTTTCCACTCAAAACTCAACAGACCTTTATTTGAATTTCTTTAAAACTGACATATTCAGGGAGATTTCAAATAGGCTTTTTCTGACAAGTCCCCTAATCCCCCAAGCCTTCCTTCCCTCAACAACCCAAGTTTGTCAGCTCCTTCCCAGCCAGCTGTAGCTGGAGGCTCTTTTGTATTCCACCCAGAGTTGGGACCCTCTCTGAAGTTACAGATACCAAGCTCTATATACATTGTAAATCTCTGCACATGGCCACACATCTCATCGACATGGATATATGCATATTTATTCCTGTACGAATTACTGTAGTCAGCCAATTCTGGCTGATAAAACCCTCACATAAAACATTCCCTTCTGTGATAAATAAAAACAAGGACTGCTCTCTTCCTGCTGCTGAATCACATTCTGGAATCTCCAGCTTCTCCTTTCTCAAACAGAATGGAAGATGCCTCAATCTAGTGGAAGGTGTCCCTGCTCATGGAGGGAGGATGGAACAAGATGGGCTTTAAGGTCACTTCTAACCAAACCATTCTGGGATTTTATGTGTTGGTTTAGATGGGATATTGGGAAGGAATTCTTCCCTAGCAGGAAGGTTGGGCACAGGTTGCCCAGAGAGGCTGTGGCTGCCCCATTCCTGGAAGTGTCCAAGGACAGGCTGGACAGGGCTTGGAGCAACCTGGTCTAGGGGAAGATGTCCCTGCCCACAGCAGGGTGTGGAATGAGATGAAATTTAAGGTCCCTTCCAACCCAACCCATTGTAGGATTCTATGATTTCATGATTCTATGGTTCTGTGAACATGGCCCTCTAGGGACAGAGTTCTGGAGCTCCTGTGCCATGTCTTGCAGTGTTGCAGGCTAGAACATTTTCCTTCCCTTGTGGAACTGTTGCAGGACCATGCACGGAGCATGGGAATACATGACTTTGGGCCACCCACCTCAGCCTCCACAGATTTACTGTCATGAGCTAAGTGTTCAAACACCCATCCTCCTGGTGTAGTTTGGGAGCATGGGCCTAAATCATGGCTGTGGATGACAAACAAAATTTAACTATATAGATCTCTGCCCCCAGCCTGCCTTCAGAGCAGATGTTTCCAGCCCATGTGAGGGAGTCCATGCTCTGTCAGGCTTCCCCCAGAGCCTGAAGAGCATCGGGTACGACCATCTCACTGAGATGGTGAGATGTCTTGAGAGCGTTATCTGAGGAGGTCATGATTTTTATCTACAGTAAGAATTATTAAACTGATGTCACACCCATAAAGAAAGAAAGAATGGTATGAAGTTGTGTCAGGGGAGGTTTAGGCTGGATGTCAGGAAAAGATTCTTCCCCCAGAGGGTGGCTGAGCACTGAACAGGCTCCTCAGGGCAGTGGAGCAGCACCAAGGCTGACAGAGTTCGAGGAGTGTTTGGACAGTGCTCCCAGGGACAGAGTGGGATTGCTGGGGTGTCCTGTGCAGGGCCTGGAATTGGACTCATGATCCTTGTGGATCCCTTCCAACTCAGGATATTCCATGATTCTGTGATATCCATGTTTTAAAAACCCATTAAATGTGTGACATGAATGCTCTGCTGGAAAGAGACTCCCCTGTGCCCCCAGAGTGTGCTGGTTCGCAGTCTGGAGCTCCTACTCTGAGTGCACTTATATATGCAAATGCTGATCCTATTTACAATAACATAAATGAATTTGCATAATAACAAACAACTGACACCAAGGACACTGATCCTTTGGAGCAGAGAACTTCCATAGAGGGGTGAGCATCACTCAGAGATGTGCAGGAACATTGGGCTCATGAGATGTGGCTCATCCCTCAGCACTGGAAATACTTAGACAGCAGAAAGGGTCAACACTGAAACAGCAATAGTGAGCTGAGCATCTCCCCACCTTCCACATCCTGTGGCCATCTCTCAGACTACAGAAGTAATTTCACACCTGTCCCTGCACTGCTCTCCTGGCATTTCTCAAGAGCACTTCTTGGTTAAAATGTGACGTTTCAGCAAACTGGTCAATGTGCTATATTCTAAAATATTCAGCAGCTTCTTCTCCTAAGTGGGCCTCTCATATTTTTGGGAAAACTCATTAACATTGAAGTCCCCCATGACAGAAGGCTTGTAGGCAATACAGTATCAGGAAAAAACATTCTTGTATTTTACATTCTGGTTTAGAGAGTACGAACCAATGGACTAAAAATGACCTAGTTCTAATCCCATTTTTCAGCTGATAGAATGTAGCTCTTTTGATATTAAATAATGCATCTCTTCAGCAAGCAGTGAATAATATGATTTACTGTGTTCAAACAGGCTGGTGAAATGATGCAGTCTCTAACCACTGCAGAATGTCACTGAGCACACCCTGCGAGCTGTTTGAGACGCGCACTCTGCTTAAACAGAAACATTTACCTAATTCCACAGATTCTGCTTTGAGGATGGAGCTTTCACAGAGTGATTTAAAAACACAGAGTTCACCTGTTTGTAACAGCAGATGTATGTAATGCTTTAAAGACAGCTATTTCCCAGAGCACAGGCAGTGTATAATTCCCAGTGTTCTTTGGTTTAAGCACCATGTTCCCACAGGAACACGTTACCACTGAATTCACTGGGCAGGTGCACTGAGCTGGGGGAATACAAAACAATTTTTTTCTGGCAGAGAGAACTACGCTGGAATTTCACACCTGCCTGGAGTTCTGAAATGCAACAGCAATGCCCATGAACGTAAAGCTTTCATCTAATTAACAAGTAAGTTTAATATACTGGTATTTTTAATTGAGAGACTGTTCTCCTGTTTGATACCAAACTACTTGGTAACTCTCTATCTGCTTTTATATTTGTTATATTTGACAAAAAAACCTTTGGTATGGTTCTCCTGGGTGCTGGAGGATGATTCACCCATCAGCTGCATACACAGGGACACGGGGCAGTCTGGGACACTCTACCTCCCTTCCCACGGTGGGGTCATTTGGGAGGCAGTGAAGTGGCTACCAAGCATCAAAAGCTCTTTGAACAAACAGACATCTGTTCCTAACATGATTTAGAAGTTAAATTTGCAATGATCCAGGATCTGTTACCCTAAATCTGGATCATCTATTCATACTTGTTTAGTGTTTTGGAAGGAATTCCACAAACTGGGAAAGAAAGAACAGTTTGAGTGTTGGCTGCCGAGGCACGACCGGCTGTGACTCACAGCTGGTCACCCTCTCCTGCCTCAGGGCTTGTCCCCAGTCCAGGGTTTGCTACACCAATGGCTCTCCTTCCCACGTACAAAAATCTCCATTTGAAGGTACAAAGACAAAATTAATGGCAAGAAAGAATATCACAGATTTCGAGATTCAGAGTCCAGCCATGTAGAATTTCCATGCGCAAATCATTTATTGATTAAAATGGGATTTGCAACTGCATAAGAAGAGAAAAAAAAAGAGAGTTTGAAAGATTCCCATGAGACAAATAGAGCCTGCTTGAAATTAGGTGTAACTTGGTATTCTGGCCTATTAAATATATTAGATATGCAGAAAGGCAGACCAGGGACAAGCCACTGAAGTTCAAGGAGTTGTCCAACCTTGAGCCCAAGTGCTCATTTAAACACACGCTTTTGTTCCTGAGAAAATTAAATAACTTAAGGTCCTTCTCTCTCCAACTCCAATTTTTATAAAAGTACCTCATCAGATGTGAAATCATTAATTAAAGAAGATTCCTCAATTATTCTCTCTGACCTGTCACAGTTACTTGTTTAGTCAGCGTTAAGAATTCAGCAGCATCTTCAAAGGCTTTTCAAGACACCACCTGTGAACTAATTACACTAAAGGAGGAGAGGTTTGTAAGTACCTCCAGCTCCTGGTGCTGCCTGACAAAAGAGACACCAACCCTGGCCTCAATTTTTTTAACTTTTTGCAGCTAATTCTACATGTTTTAAGCGTTGTCACTTCAAATTAGGAAAGTAAATCCCCAAATGGAAAAAAAGGGCTCCTGCAGAGACATGCACAAGTGTATCACCAGGCCTTCAAACACTGGGTGGGTTTGCAAATTATGTCTGAGATGGTTTGTCTCCTATTTGGAACTGTGAGGGATCCTTAAAGACCTCCAGGATTCCTCCAGATTCCTCAGTTTCTACTAAAAGTAACTTCCTAGTTTGGGCTTTGAGAAAGATACTGGAAAACTCAACCAGTGATGTTGAACAGCCTGTCAGTTATTTACTTTGATTTCTGGGAGATCCTTGACCTGCAACTCTCCCTCCTCTATCTGCAGTTAAATGTTGACTCAGTTTGGGGTGTTTTTGAAACCTTTGGTTCCATGATGAAACCCTACAAAGGATCTGCATCCTTCCAGCAGCAAAACCTTCTCCAGGAAAAACATCCAGTGGAGCTGCACTGAAGTGGTAAAGGATGGTGGTAATTAACCAATTAGCTGCAAAGCCTTGATTAAGCAGGAGCGAGGCTGATGCTCTGTGTTCTGACTAATGCAAGACACAAGACAAAATTGATTTCCTACAGATTATCCATGTTTTGTGTTCCTGCAGGAGGGAAGCAGGACAGACAGCAATGAGCTCTGTGGCTAAAACAGCCTGGGATGACTTAAATAAAGCCAGAAATTCCAACCCATGGCAGGGGTTGGAACAAGGTGATCTTTAAGGACCTTTCCAACACAAACCAGTCTAGGAATCAAGGATAAATCTTGTTTTAATGTCATATTTTACTGCTGAAAGCAGCTACAGATGAATAACTGAGGTTTTCTACCTCCATCTCCCACCCCAAACTCCTGCCTGCTGATACTGCAGCACATGAGGGACTCTGTTTCTGATACTCTGGAAACTTCTGAATTGCCTCTGCATCTGCAGAACTTGGTAACAATAGTGATGGTATTACCCAGCTATTTACCAACTAAAAGCCAAGTAGAGGGACTATGACAGCGCTATTTAATTATGTAATGCCAACAGAGCACTTCAGAGGCAATGTCACTGCTGATACCAGGGCTAAGTTCCAGGAAGAAGGATGCAATCCTAAATTTTCAACCATTTGGAGAACTTTCTTTGAAAAATTCCACCCTTTCTGTTGTCTTTCAGTGGAACAGATGTCTTTCAACTGCAAACTGATCTCAGAGACCTTCCCTTGATCATTTAAAGTTGGACTAGCTCATGTAGCTTCAGCACTATTACAACTTTAACAGCTTCTAAATTTTCCCTCTGTTGCATTCAAACATTTTCATATTTTCAATTTTAAATTGTATTTGGCAAAAGTCCTCTGTATTTAGCACTGTGCTCTCAGAATTAAGACAGGGATCATTATAAAAGGACATTATTCATTTCCATTCCCCCATCTCCACCCTGCTCCCAAAAATACACAATTTTGTTCACTCATCCAAAATTTCTGCAGCAGCAAGAATTCAAACACATCTCAAAGCTGTGTTACTTGAACGTCATTGTTTTAAAGTGAGAAACTCTTTGTTGTAGCACTGAGTTATGGAGATTAATCCCCAAAATGTTACTAGAGGCCATTCCAACCACAGCCATACAGCATAAATCATCACTCTCTGAACAAAGCCTGGAATAAGATCAGGCTAAGGGGACTTTTTAAGGAATTACAAACCCCAGTGTAAACACACAAACTGAGATCTCCTATCACCACTTTGCACGATTGACATATCAATGACTCTTCTCTTCTTCTCAGCTTCTGTTAATTCTAAAAATAATTCCTTAGCTTATTTTCAACTGCTTGGGAGTCCAAAGCAAACCGTGGAAAATCACAAGGAAAGGGGCTTTTATTGCAAGCACTATCTGCTTTTTGCAGTGAAGTCCATCCCTCCCCTCCTGCTGTTTGGTTAGCAATGGGCGTGGTCCTACATTGCTCAGGGTTCCACTGCTGTTTGTGCTCAGTCACAGGAGATTCCCTGCACATAAAGAACACAGAGCTTTGGGGAGCTCAAGGCTGTTCAGGGCACAGGGGAAGGCAGAGAGGCAACACCTCTGTGCCCCCACAGAGGACACCAGGGATTGCCTTTCCTAAGCCTTTAATTAAAAGCTCCCAAGATTTATTCACTTGTCTTGCTACTCCTATAAGTCTGACGTTGTTGGAACCTCCTGCTGCCTGCAACTCTTGGTTTAATCTGCATTTTTTAACTGGGGAGTGGATCACCTCAATTGATGTGGCTTTCTGGTGCAGTCTTTCCAATCATTTTATCTCAATTTGGAAATAAAATTACACTTCACGTGAAGGTTTTGCCAGAGGAAAATTCTCCTCGTGTTTGTCTCCCAGATGATCCTGATCTTGCTTCCCAAACTGCTACTTGGAAGAGACCTGAGCATTGCACATCTTACCACATCATGCACATGGAAATAATATCGACCTGCTGGGTCTGACACTGTAACTGCACCACAGGGAAACTGTTTAACGTGGATCAAGCAGAGCTGGACCATGCTATGTAAGACTCCTGTATTCCCCTTCCAAACCCTTTGGGAAGCATGTGGGAATCTTGTTACAGGATGACCTGACCTGAAAACATCTTTTAACCAGCTCTGTGCTGGGCAGCTCCTGTTCAACAGCCTGTGCTAGGCTGACTGAGTCCAGAAGAGGCCACAAAGATGCTCTGAGGGCTGGAGCTCCTCTGCTCTGGAGACAGGCTGGGAGAGCTGGGGGTGTTCACCTGGAGAAGGCTCCAGGCAGACCTTAGAGCCCCTTCCAGTGCCTAAAGGGGCTCCAAGAGAGCTGAAGAGGGACTTTGGATAAGGGCCTGGAAAGACAGGACAAGGGGAATGGCTTTCCACTGCCAGAGGGCAGGGTTAGATGGGATATTGGGATGAAATTCTTCCCTCTGAGGGTGGTCAGGCCCTGGCATGGGCTGCCCAGAGAAGCTGTGGCTGCCTCATCCCTAGAAGTGTCCAAGGCCAGGTTGGGCAGGGCTTGGAGCAACCTGGGACAGTGGAAGGTGTCCCTGCACATGGCAGGGAGTGGGACTGGGTGGGCTTTGATGTCCCTCCCAGTCCAAACAAGTCTGTGATTCTGTGACAAGCTCCACTGAGGGTGTCCTGTTGGGGAGCAGCAACAGGAAATGCCCAAGGAAATGGGGATGTACCATGAACAGTCAGAACTTCTCACCACCTGCCAAGCACAAGGGCAGCTTGTGCTCTCCACGAACACCTTCTGTCACTGTAAATGGGAAGAGATCACTGCAGGCCCTTGGATCCGTCCTACAAGTCACTCAGTGATGAGACAGCAAGAAATTCGTCAGCCTCAACCCAACATTCATCTTTACAGCAACACCAGGGGAGAGTCAGGAAGAGCCAGGTCATCACAAGAGCACAGAATCGCCCGCGCGGCATTAGCCAGGAGAGACCGAATGGCAGGAACAGAGATGCGGGAGGGGTCTGCTCAGAACAGGAGAGAAGAGGACAAGACATGAAGCCTGGAGGGAAGACACACCAATGACAGCACAAAGACAGAAGGAGACAGTCCAGCACTACCACAACAAGCTGCCCGTAACCAGCTCCGGTCACTGACATGGCAATGCATTGGGATGAGTCCCTCAGGAGTACCCAGCATCCTGTGGGAATGTGTGTGGATACTGACCTGGGCTTGAGACAGCACTAGAGGTAGTAGGCTCAATAATTTCTACAAAAAGGGAAAAGGAAAAAAAAAAAGAGAACATTTGGGAGTTAATCACACATGGAAGACAAATACAGAATGAGACAGCAAACAGTCATGCAACAGACAGCACAGTTTTATTTCCAGGTTGGGCTGGGCACCACTGGCCCGACAAACCTGCAGGTGACCAGAATCCTGTGCCTATGAACTACAGCAGGGCTGCTCTTTGCCCAGCTACCTTGTGTGAACAGCACCGGGACCATCACACTCCCAGTATGCAAATATTTTTGCCCTTGGAGTTCTCGAGCTCCAAACCGTTTCTCCTGGGAGGTCCTAAAACCTGGCTGGAAAAAAGAGTTTGCTCACTTCATCAAAGGCAATTTCCTCCCATGAATATAAGTCAAGGTAACAATTTTGAACAAAGAATGTTTTAAAGCAATAGTTTTGTGCTTCAGTGAACTTTTAAGAAGGCACATCTTTTTAATTATTGAAGCCTTTCCAGAAGAAAACATTTCTCAGAAACATCAAACCCATTTGGAAGTTGTTTACTTCCCCTGGGGCAACCAATGCAAACAACAGGCAAAGTTAAGAGAAGACACAGTTCTCCTGCATCCAGCCTAATGAAACAATCACCTGTGGCTTTTCATTATAATTTGACTTTAGAATTCATTATTCTGGGCCTTTTTATTAGCTTTGAATAGTGCTATGCAAAATGAAATACCAGTCCCAATTAATCTTGCATGGAAGCAAAATCCCATCTCAATGCAGCAATTCAATACTCTTCATAAAAAAGGTTTAACAAAATTACCAAGCTCAAAAGATCATTGACTATATCTTGGCTATAACAAGAAACTAATGAAAAAAAATGTGAGCAAGTTGACTACAGGGCTGTGCAGGGAATAGCTGAGCACACACGCCACTCTTGCCCAAATTTGAGGGTTTTGTTTCCCCCCCTTACAATTACTTTCCAGGTTAATATGATGCAAAAACGAGTCCAAGTGAAATAACAGACAAATGTTTTCCCAAATAAAAAGTTGTGACTATGGCTTTTTATAAAGGCAAAAGTTCCTCTGGTTGCAGAATAACACCATTCTTTCCAACAATCAAGTAAATTAATATACTCACTAAGTACAGTATTTCATTAAAAAGCAAAATACCATCCCCAAAACAGCAGGGATTGTATTATGATCGTGCCTCTTTGGATCTAGACTTAATTATAGGTGCTTAAGGTGGCACAAAGTCACAGACTCATGGCATCATTGAGGCTGGAAGTGGAGGTGGTAATATCCATGTATTATTCTTGCAAAAAATCTCATTTTTAAATACATTATTAGATCAAGGAATTGGTGAGACGGATCTATTTCTAGTTTCAAGTTCTAAAACTCTTTGCAAATCTTTATTCATGAAAATGTTCAGGTCTGCAGAGAGAAAACAAAACCAGCTGGTTTTCTATAAGCACGCTCGGCTGGTTCATTAAAATGAAAATATATTAATGACTTCTTAGCAACATTGGGAGGCAGGGATGTGTGGGGAAGAGTGGGACTGGCTGTACTTCATTTTCCTGAGACCCCAGTCCTACAGTATCAGCACTGCTCAGATTTCCAAGGGTGCTTGTGGAAAAAAAATCTGCAAGTATAATGGAATGCCATGATATTCTGTGCCACTTTTGTGACTCCAGTGGAGAATTCTCCTTGAGCTGAACTTTTGGGATTTGTTTTATAAAGCAGAGGAACAGCAACGTGTTCACAGCAGCTCCTGGCTTGCCCTTGACAGACTTGGGGCTGTGTGCAGGACCTTGTGTTATCTGACTATTCTGGGGAGGCAGGTGTGAGCCAAAACCATCTCCTCAGTTTAAAGCAGAGCTTTAATTCAGGCTGGGACCAAAGAGATAGAAACAAGAACATCCTGGTCATAGGGATAATGGTATAGCATTCCTGGCTGTTACACATACATGGAAAAGTGGGGATTTCTGTCCATATCTGGTCTGAATTTCTTCCAGTGAAGAAATTTCTTCACTGGAAGAAATTCAGACCATAAGAAATTTTCCCTAGTATCTAATCTAAACCTACCCTGGTGCAACAGAGAAATGCACTGACAGGCCCTGGTATAATCCCATTCCCAGGAAAAATGTGTGCAGGAATCTCCACCCCATTGTCATGGGAAAAAGCAAAATGTCATGTTCTTTTTAAAATCAGTTTTGATCGGTGGTGGTGAGTGTGTGCTGGATCTGAGTGCTGGAAATGACCTGAGAATCAGCGGCTGAGTGAGTTTAAATGAAGTGGAAGAACAAACCCCCCAGATTTGTAACTGCAGCTCTAATCCTCTAAAGGGAAACCTTTGGAGAATATAAGCTCCTGAAGACACCTGGGCAGAGGAGGTGAGGTTTGATGTCAAGGACATTTAATGCTCTCTTTCACCAAAGGGAAGAGATGGTATCTAGAAATTCCTTTCTGATGCCAAGCAGAAAATAGCTGGCAGAGAAAAGCTCTTAGCAAAATGGGAAACCACCCCATGAAAGGCTCCACAGTACAAGGAGGCAAATTGCAGGGAGCAAAACAAATTGGTAGTAAAGAAGCAATGCCTGCGAAAACCAGAACAGCACCTTGGAAAGGAACCACAGAATAGATTCCCTGACCCCAAAGATCATGGAATATTTGAGGCTGGAAAAGACCTCCAAGATCATCCTGAATGCCAGCATTCCCACTAAATGATAACATGAAGGGATGAGATACCTCAAGAGAAATGGGAGCCCCTCTACTCACAAAGAAATTAAGCAGGACCTAAAAATATTTTTATCTCAGTTTTAGCACAAACTTAAAGGCTGAAGTTCTGCATAACAACATGGAAATGGAAAATGCCAGAGCAGAGTTAAAGCAAAATTCAATCAGCTCAGGAGGCTGAGGTCAGAGGGATTTAAATATGTTTGCACATAAAATTGTCAAAACAACAGTAAATTCACGGGGAGGGGAGGACAGCAGGGGCAGCAGGAGTGAGAATTACAGACGTGTTCCAAGAGGGCAAGACCCACAGCTATAGCTTCATGGCATCCAGGGCCTCAGAAAATATGAACTATTAAAGGATATAGGCAGGTAAAAATAAGGAGGTAAATAAAACTGGCTATCAGTTTACTAGAGACCAATTACTTGTAATTATTTGCCTAGAAAATGTCCCTGTATATAATTAAGGAACAGAGCAATTCATGAGCCCCTGTTTGCATGACCAGAGGGTACAAACTGAGGGTGGATGAGTTCAGAAATGAAGAGTGGGGCTGCAGCTTTCCAGCCTTGCTGTCCTCACACTGCTCCTCATTGGACTTCAGGAAAGGAAAACCAACTCCTTCAGGAGAAAATCCCATCCACTGAGGGAAGGGATTCCATAGGGAGCAGCCTGCAATGTGAGGGGATCAGATCCAATGCCCAGGTGTCCTCCCAGGCCTAGCCTCTTCAGAGCAAAATGAGCCTTTTTTATCCCCAAGAGACAATGGAAAACTCAGCAACAGTAAACAGCCCTTCGTTTCAGGCTAAGCCTGAACAAACCAGACAGAAGAGCATCTAACTCCCAGACAAAAACCATCCAATCCCCAGCTCCCTCCTCTTCCAACTCCCAGCCCACAGCCCCCAGCACACACATGGAGCTGCCCCTGGAATGTGCACTGGAGAGTTCTCATGTCTTTTCATTTCAAACCCCAATGGAGACGATGATCTTTTTCAGTTCTCTGGAGCTCCTCCCAGCATAAGCTCAACACCAGCCCCTTGCTGGGACTGTGACAGAACAGGGCTTGAGTTAAAGCCATGAACCTAATTTTTTGTTACAATGGTACCTTATTTTATCACCCCACAGCTGGTCCAAAATGAAACTGTTTGGTGCAATTAATACTGTTAGGAGGATAGAGGTTTTTAAAAATGAAAAAATATGCTTTATTATGAGTAAAGCCATGTGCCACACTCCAGTTATGGTTTGGAGAATAAAAAGTGATGCTATACACAGTTGAGATTTAATGTATTTCTTCCCAATTGATTTAATGAATTTCTTCACTAATGTGGCCACAGAAAGTCCAACCTGTTTTAAAATAAGGATAATGAACAGAAACTCTGAAATGTTTTAATTGTTTTCTGTAGCCCTCATGCCATTAGTCCCTGCCATTCTTCAGGGATCTATCAGGGCAGGTTTTGGTTGGATCTCAGGAAAAGGTTCTTCCCCCAGAGGGTGGTTGGGCACTGAACAGGCTCCCCAGGGCAGTGGTCACAGCACCAAGGCTGCCAGAGCTCAGGAGCATTTTGACAACAAGGAGCATTAGTGGGATTGTTGAGACTGTCATAAGGAGAACATTTCCCAATAGGAGAATACAAAAAGCTTCTTTCATTTCAGCCTGGACCAGTAAAATTGTTTCACTTTGATATTTCGCCTTCCCATGTATTGGAGGAATCAATAACTGGACCAACACACAACTGGCAGTTAAATACCAACTCATTAGTTAATTAAAAAAACTCACATAACTCTTTCCATGTATGACCTTTGATAATTAACAGGGCTTATTTAAGCTTATCTCCCCCAGGCTTCATCAGCTTTGTTAAAGATTAATGATTTATTGTGAAATACAGGTCTTTAAGCCCAATGAAGCCAGAGCCTGTTTGAGAACCATAGCAAATGGAAAAACATATTTAATAAAAAATCTTTAGGGTGCAAAGGAAGTGGATTGGGCAGAGACGTGACCTTAATTTATTCTGTGTCTCTCCCTCACCCTTAATATTTTGCAATTACAATTATGGCTTTTCTACAGGTTTGAGTTATTATACCTTAATTGCCTGGTAATGGTTTATTTCATTTAAATGGTTTATTTTTTTATTACAGGATGATAAATATTTAATAGCTCAATGCCTGTGAGAAAATAGTAATTCCTAGCTTGAAGTCTGAGGTCTGAAATTGCCAGGGAGTTTCCTCCCTCCTTGGGCAATCCTCCCTCTCCACCTGCAGCTGTTTGCTTTTGCTTGACAGCAGTTTTTCAATAAATATTCAAATATTTTTTAGCCTGTAGAAAACCACATTATTGACACCTTTTTTTGTCCTTTTGTGAAAGAAGTCCAATGGAAGGTAATTTTTAAGAGCCCTCACTAAAAGTCAGTTCTGTGGAGTCCAGACCTGATCAAGGTTTACTTAAATTCTAGTGGAATTTGATTTTCCTATAAAAAGCAAAGAAATATTAAACATATTTTTTTAACTCTGGAGTCTAATAAAGACTGATTTATTTATTTACTTTTAATAAGTTCCAGAATGAACCATCATGTTTTATGTAGGATGAACTATTTTATAGTGTGAAAAAAATTTGCTTTAATTTAATTTAATTTAATTGTGGGCATTGGTGGTGGGGTGGGCGTGTGTGTGTGTGAACCACCAACAGGCAAATCTTTATTTCCATTAAAAATATTCAAAATAATATTTAATTAAAGGTCACACATTTGATTTTCTTGGCAGGAAGAGTTTGCAGTTTCCATCCCCACTCTCCCAACAATTTCCCATCTCTAAGACATTGATATATGCTCAAGGCTTTACCTTTCACAGGACTGCCTGTATTTTGAATAAATCGAGGAATTTTTATCTCAGCAAAGGGATTTTGGCAAAAGTACCCATTCATTTGCAGGCTACTTTTTGAGTACCACAAAAACATATTCACTAATTTGAGGTCTCATCTTTGCACTTGTATTTACAAACACTAAATTATTAAAAAATGAAACAGTGCAACAAATTGCAAAAAAAATTTAATAGATTAATAATGAATTTTTCCAGATTTGAAAAATAAACACGACCAGTGAAATCTTTACAGGTTTCAGAAGGACCCTCAGCACTTGCAGCCTCCTGCCACCCCACACAACATGTGCTTGAAGAAACTCCTGCCAAGCAATTACAGGAGGAGAATGTAAATCCAGCCCTGTGAAGGGTCACTTGTGTCAGGAGAGCAAAAATAATTCATTAATTGCAAAGAAACTATGGGCTTGGGTATTTAGATATGTGAAGGTGACGTGTGGTAGCAGTGAACAGCTCTGCCTTTCCTCCAGAGCACCACACATATCCAAAGGGTCCAGGGACACACAGCTTCATGAAATATGCCGAGTTGGAAGGGATCCCCAAGGATCATAAAGTCCAAACCCTGCCCCTGCACAGACACCCCAGAAATCCCACCCTGTCCCTGAGAGTGTCATCCAAATGCTCCTCAAGCTCTGGCAGCCTTGGTGCTGTGACCGCTGCCCTGGGGAGCCTGTTCAGTGCCCAACCACCCTCTGGGGGAAGAACCTTTTTCCTGATATCCAACCTAAACCTGCCCTGACACAGCTCCAGCCATTCCCTTGGGTTCTATCACTGCTCACAGGGAGCAGAGATCAGAGCTGCCCCTCATGAAGAACCTGGCTTATTCTACATAAAGCCACATAAGGATTATTTTTTTCCAAAGAAACTGAGGCCATTTCAGATGCAGAAGATTTCTACCATCCTCAGTTTCTGTCCTAGGGACACTTGTTGCAGTTTAGGAAATGTAACAATATAACAGTAACTTCCACAAACAAAGACAACCTCAAACAACACTTTCGCATTCTGAGAAGAAACATCAAATGGGCTTTTTTGAAGTCAAATCCAAAAGCATTTTTCCCCATGCTGTGTATCCGGTTACAAGACACCGTCGAGTATTATCAAAAATAAAAGATAATAAAAGGCACAATCAATTTGCAGCCTCTGTCAGGACCTGTGTTTATGAAACATTCCACCTGGTTTACAGTATTTTTCCAATAATGAGTGTCAGAAAAGCACCATTGAGGATGACATTCCCTTCTCCTGCACACCTGAAGCATCTCAATTCCTCAGTGAGTGGCTGCAGCCAGACCCCCAGTAGACTGTCTGCCCCAAACCAAAGGCAATCCATTGTTTTAACCACCACCAGTTAAGGGAAATCTTTTGAAAGCTTCCTGCTGTCTCCTAAGCTGTCCCTGTGTTGCCTGCCCACCCATTTCAGCTTGTGTGTCCCTTCTACCTAACTCCCAAGCTCTCTGCAGAGCAAAGAGCACCCCAATGGTCCAAAAATGATCCAGCCACACAGGGGAGCCAGCAATGGAGACTCCTGTAAAAGAAAAAGCCTGTAGTTGCAGCTGTCCCATCCCTGGAAGTGTCCAAGGCCAGGTTGGATGTTGCTTGGAGTAACCTGGTCTAGTGGAAGGTGTCCCTGCCCACAGCAGGGGATGGAATTGGATCGGTTTTAAGGTCCCTCCCAACACAAACCACTCTGAGATTAAAATAAATGGTATGTTTTTAATTAAAATGAGTAGACAGAAGAAATGCTTCATGGAAGAGAAAAAAGAACATTTTAGGAGTTTTCTGAAAGTCATCTCTAAAGGCTTGATCACCCCTTCCCAGCCTGCCACTCTTCTACATCAAGTTTACACGTCAGAGCTGCACAACCAAATAGCAGAATGGACAAAGGAACAGCCAGGACTGACCACGAGCTGCCAGGGCTGGACACGACCTTCCTTGATGGCAAAGGTCTGAGCAGACTTATCCTGACTCTGTCCCATTCCTGGCACCATGCCACCCACGGGGTCTCTGTGCAAGGGAAGCAAGTTGAGAAACTCAGAGAATTTCTATTTTCAATCAACATTTGCAGTATGTCTACATCATCAAAGTGACATGAAAGATAATGTTTTTACTTAGTTGTTCAAGTAATTGTACTATAAAGCATATACAATATTTGCTCACTGGTCCTTATTCCCTATTTCAGACTTTTCCAGAGAAAACTGTTGCTTTAATGATTTTTACAGCTGTTGAAACCACAACACAATGAAGAAAACTGACAAAGTCATCTGTGTCCTTTGAGCTTGGTCTTTCATTCATATGTATAAATTGGAAGCTCATGAATAATGCAGCTCTGGAAATCTGTGAGCATTTCTGCTGCTCAGGAACATATGATTAGCATTGCTCTGACTCCCAGTAATTATATTCTTGTTCTCAGAGGTCATTCTTTAAATCTGCACAACTGTTGCTGAATTTCTGGAATTAAATAAGGCAAAATATCCTTTAGAGATGCAATAGGGAGACACCTGTGAAGGTGCAAGTCCTGGTACACAAGAGACACGTTTCTGCCTGGTCCCTTCTCACAACTCAAGAGAAGGGACGTGGGGTTGGGAGTCCCACATCCAATGGGACACAGGAAAAATCACAACAGAAGCAGGGGGATAGGCAATTCAGAGAATCCCAGAGTGATTTGGGTTGGGAGGGACCTTAAAGATCATCCAGTTCCACCCCCTGCCATAGTCAGGGACACCTTGCACTATCCCAGGTTGCTCCCTGTCCAACCTGGCCTTGAATACTTCCAGGGATGGGGCAGCCACAGCTTCTCTGAGCAACCTGTGCTAGGGCCTCACCACTCCCACAGGGAGGAATTCCTTCCAGTATCCCATCTGACCCTGCCCTCTGACAGTGGGATGCCATCACCCCACTTATCAAAAAACAGTGGAGTCTGCCTGAGTTTCAACAGAGCAAGAAATTGGACACATGGAGAGGCCTGGGAATAGTTCAGACTATCTTCAGGTACCAAACTGGTAACATCCGTAGTGGATTTATGGCCCAACAGATGGTACCTGTGCTGGTGGATCCATTACACCTTGGGGCAGCCCATGAAGATGATCCCCCTGACCAAGGGAACCTGGGTTCCTGACCCAACCCCTACAGGTTAACCTCCTGTAGGGCAAAAGCCTTCTCCTGCTGCTTGCAGCTCTGGGAATACAGGCATAGGATAAAAGCATCATTCTCATTTACAGACTTTAGTACCTGATCTACACATTACCACCATGTTTAGAGCAAGCAGCCCATCCCTGCATCCTTCCACGTATAGAACATGTGCCCAAAGGAACTGCATGCTCTTCAACTGCTCTCATATTTGCTTTCACTGGCACAGCAATTTGTGAGTAAGTTATTTAATAATTACCGTGTAATTATAGCTCTGCTGATCCCTGACGAACCAAAATCCACAGACAATGCCTATCAAATGAATCATTACAAGCCTCTAGAAATTACATGGCGAGATGTGCCCATGTCCCAGTGAAATTCATAAAATGTCTACAATTCCCGTAAAAGGAGATTAATTACGATGGAGTTAAGAGTTTAGGAAGGACCACATTATCCTGCCCCTCTGCTCAGCCCGGTGAGGCACATCTGGAGTGCTGTGTCCAGTTCTGGGCTCCTCAGGAGAGGAGGGCCATGGAACTCCTGGAGAGAGTCCAGCTTTGCAGTAAGGTGTTCTCTGAAACAGCAGAAAGGGAGTTTTACATGAGAGCTACCTCTTCTTTTGGGACTTTTTTTTTTGTAGAGAGCAGACCCGGGACTTTTGGTTCATCTCTTTAACACTGAGGACAAATCCCTTCAATAAATTCACCAAGTTTAATTGCCAAAATAATTTTGACTGCTTGCGCCTGTGCCAGGGTCTCACCACCCTCACAGGGAAGAATTCCTTCCCACTATCCCATCTAACCCTGCCCTTTGGCAGTGGGAAGCCATTCACCCTTGTCCTGTCCCTCCAGCCCTTGTCCAAAGTCCCTCTCCGCTTCCTTGGAGCCCCTTTAGGCACCAGAAGGGGCTCTGAGATCTTCCCTGAGTCTTCTCTTCTCCAGGCTGAACACCTCAAACTCTCCCAGCCTGTCACCATAACAGAGGTGGAGATGTGCTAAAAGGAAGTATTTGTATGTCCAAGAAAAGTCCCAGGCAAAAATTTCAGGTAAATTGGGGAGCGATAGTTTCAATCCCTGGCCTGGGAATTGTATTTAAAGCAGTGCAAGCTTTTGGGGTATTTTTTTATAGCAGCTGCTGACAAAGACCATGAGGAGCTGAACCACCTTCTCACTCACATTGACACAGCGTGTTCTGACCACAGTGATCTGCTCAGGCTGCTGTCCCTCAGCCAGTGAGGGAACAATATAGACAGAGCCCAGGAGCAGCTTCAGCAAGTGCTCGTTGAGAGTAAATGCTGAAAGGTCAAGAATCAGCCTTTCATTTACAAAGAGAAATGGTCTGGCAGCCAGATTTCTTGAGCAGGAGAACCACTGTGTACTGGATGTGTGACACACTGCAGTTCTGACAGGATGGGGACAAGCAGTGCAGGGCAACTTTCATCCTTTTTTTCACACGGCATCCTAATTTAGAAATCTGCATCCAGGGAAAGCATTTTGTTCTTTTATGAGACCATAGTTGGATCCTGACTCTGGAGTTGATTTTTCCCTTCTGTCAGACCTTTTCCCATGTTGTTGCAGCACTCTGGACAGCTCAGCAACAGCATCAGCAAAGAAAAGGGGCTGGTACCAATGGACATTTTATTAACTAAATTAAAGTTCCTACATAAGGATGTGCTTTGGCTTATGGTGCAGTTACTCCATGAGATTTGTTCCTTTTCTCCTCACATCCCCAGTAATTTAAATATTTTCTTCTTTTTCTTGGAATCTAATTTTAAGTGAATAAATTAACAGGATTTAAATGATCCAGTTCTCAGGTTTGTGTTTTATTTTTGAATAAAATTAGTAAATCTAAATCTAAAATATGAATATCTTTTTACAGGCCAATCCATAAGAAAAGGTCTATACAGTAACAGCCTCACAGTAAAATTTAGGGTATTGTTGTAGGTGCTTCATAGCAGAAAGTTTAAAAGTCACGAAATCAGCTTTGATACCTGTGATAATATACTGGGGGGAAAAGTAAGTTTCTGAAAAATTCATCATAGGCCTTTCTCTTGGAATAGTTCTGACATCACAAGCAATATCCGATGGTAACTCTTTTCACTGAAGGTTTGGAAAAGCCCAGAGAAGAGGAAGATTTTATACTCAATTTATTATTACAAATCCAGCCAAAATCTCAACATATAAACCTGGAGGTGTAATTAAGGATAACATTAAATGAGCTCTTGATTTCAGAGGCTTGTTGAGATACCTCAGCATTTTGATACTCATGTGGTTCAGTACAGAGGTTAATTAGCGCTTATGGTGTAGGCTCACTGGAAAAGCTCTTGTTTCTAAACCTCTGAGGCTATTTTTAGCTTTCTTGCAGCCAAAAAGGAATTATTTTTTTCCCTTCCTCTTTTTCTTCAGCTCACAGACTGTCCAGACCTCATACTGTCCAGACTGGAAATACGTAGCAGCTCTCAGGAAAATGTAATGGGAGTGGTGGAAACCATCTCTATCTATTTTTTGTGAATCTCTATATTAGAAGGCACTTGACTCAATAGGAGCACACACACTTTACATACAAAAGTTTGGCTTCAAACAAGTGCTTTTGTTAACTAACCTAGAATTTATCTGATAAATTATCTCAGTTTTGGCAACCTGTTAGACTATTTGCTTAAATGCTGAAGTCTTGGGTGTAAAATCTGTTCCCTGATCTTCCTGGAAACTCTGGATGTCCTTGATCAATAGCTCATTCCTTTCTGAAGCCCTGTGAGCTTTGGTCTCAACAACTTCTTATGAAAAAAGTTCTACACTTAATAATCTTTTAATGAAGAAGTGCTTTGCATTAACTTTAAAATTTGCCACTGATTAGTGTTAAGTGAATCTCTCTCGGGCTTGTTTTATGAGAAAACTTTCTAATACCCCTTCTCTAGACTTGCCAATATTTCAATAACCTCTTTTCCTGTAGAAGATAGACAGTAATCATCTTTATTTTTTGACTTGGGAATTTCTTCATCCTTTGTTTCCAAACACACCTTTACGAACCTCTGCCCTCCATTCTGCAAAGGTTTTGATGCCCAGGCTGAAGTCTGTATTCCAGCCTGAGCTGTAAAATATATTTATAGTGCTACATAGCACTTCTGGTTTCCATCCAATTTGTTACGCAAGGTATTCTTTGGATTTTCAATTTTGCTAAAAAGTTAATTTACTTCAAAGTTTTCTACCCTGTGAAAAGAAACTCAAGTTCAAGAGAGCTCTGACCACTGGTGCTTCTCCTCCTGATGGGGGCAGGGGCAGGTAATTAAATTCCATGGATGACCTTGAATGTTTTAGTCATTGTTTGGACAATGTTCTGAGGGACAGGGTGGGATTGCAGGGGCAGCAGTGAGACTTTGATGATACAGGGCCCATTCCAACTCAGGATGTTTTATGATTCTATGATGACTGACTGACACTTGAGATGAAGCTTTGGTCATGCTTCAACCTCTCTGTTTTTCCAGTTTGGTAAGACTATGTGTCTAAACCTTATGGGATGTTGTTATAATTGCAAAATTCAAGAGTAAAACCACAAACATAACAAAACAGAACATTAGGCAACTTCAGTAAGGATCCACAGCAAAGATCCCCAGGATTTTAATTTGATTTTCCCCCCTCAAACACAGACACCATCACAGATGTTTAAAAGTTCTTCTAAATGTCAAGGAGAAACACGTTACTGGCCTCTCTCAAATGGGTTATTTCTACCTCATCCCATCTCAGTCACTTATTGTCATATAATTCATAATAAAGCTCAAGCTGCAAAATGGATTTAGAGAAAATTTCTTCATAACTCTCCATAATTGTTACCTGGAGCAGCCATTGGCATCCATATGGAAGGATCTCAAACCCAACATTTAACAGAATTATTACGACTTACATGAATGGAAGATTTGGGCATTTATCTTATTCTGTGTGAAAATATGAATTTAAGGTGCTGGGTTTTTAACTGTTGGGCTCCTTGTCTCAGCAATATGTTATGAAATTAGTCCCCCAGGTGCACTTGTGATGTGAGAAAAGCTCCCTGCTTTGGCTGAGCTGCTCAGCTGCACCGTATGCCTTTGTTCCACTCTGTGTGAGAGCAGGGAGAGAAAAAAGGTTTTCACTCTGTCTGTGAATCCCACTGGGGATGGTTGAAAGTTTTCAGAGTTCTTTTCCACTGGGAACATGATCATCCAATTAAAATGCCCTGGATGAATACGCCTTGATCTTTGAGGAGGGTCCCCAAGGAACCAACTTCCAGATTTATAACCCATGTCCTCTAATGCCCTGGATTTCAAAACACTGCTCAGGAGCTGGGTGTCCATCTCCAGGACAGGTCCTTTCCACGATGGATCACCTATCCTGCAGCAGCTGGTCCTATTAGTCCAACTTGGACATGGAAAGCAATGCCAAGGACTAAGACCAGAAACACCACCAGTGAAGACAGAGCCCACACAGAGGGAAGGAAGAGGAAAATCCCCTTCAGACTGTAAGGAAAGAGGTAAACTTAAGGATCTCCTGAGCTTCTAGATGGGACAACGCACCAGACAAAGATGTGGCTTGGCTTTATGAAGGGTGCACAGTGAACGCCACAGGTGTGTCCTGGGTGTCCTATGACACTGATCAGAAGCCAGAAGAAAGCACAACGGCTCTGATGTGTGACCACCCCTTCACAAAGTACTTGAAATTTCCCAGAATGGATTTCACATCTGTTCCCTGTCCTTCATCCCTCCGGAGATGTGGAGGGAGAGACCTTCCCACCAGGCTCAGCAGGAGCTGGATGAGATCAGGACAATGACTGCACCTCTGGGGGCAGGACTGAAAGGGATACAAAGAGAAGTGAGGTCCATGGCCGCAGTTCTCTGCACAGTGATGTCTGCAGGAGACTTCAGGCTTGATCCAGACCTTATTAAATCATATGTCTTTTGGGTGACTGCAGCAGGCTTTGAGTAGGCTCCTAATGAGCACAGGAACTTTCATTTAAATTTTTAGGTGTGTATATATATATATATACACTTTTTAAATAATTTTTTTTTTTTTAATGCAGACCAGCCTGCCTGGCTGAGGCAGAACTGTGCAAATTGAAGTTTGATTTGCTTTGCAGGCTGGGACTTGGGAGATAAAATAGCAAAATCTTTCTTAGGTAATTGGACAACAGCTGAAACTGTGGACACAAAGGGAATTCCCCTGGAGAGAATATTTCTTCTAGAAATGTCAGATTTTGTGGGCAAAGCAAAGCTATTGAGCTAAAACTGAGCAGAAATCTGTCATGTATCCAAATACACTAAAACCTGATTTCTCAGTCAATAAGATGAAACTGCTGAGTTTAATGATGATACTGAAATATATGAACAGAGACGACTCAAACACTGTAATTAAATCTACATAAATTACTGATAAACCTGCCCACACACAGCTGGGGTAACATTGGAAAACTCCCACAGGGGTTCAGAGGTCAGTGCTGGGAGAGGGGAGCATAGACAGGGATGGAGCCCAAACCTTGTCTGCCTCAGGAGACTTATTCCAGGCAGAATCAAAGGATCACAGAATATGCTGAGTTGGAAGGGACCCATGAGGATCGAGTTGGAAAATGTTTGGTTTAAATATAAAGAAAAAGTTACCAAAGGAGGGAAAAAGCTTGTTTATAATATGACCACAATAGTGGAGGGTCGCTATGGATCATAGGAAGCAAGTCCAACAACTGCCAGGAGTGAGGAGCAGCATCATGACTGTGCCCTTGTTCAGACAGAATCATTAAGGTTTGAAAAGACCTCTAAGATAATTGTGTCCATGACTGAGGAGATCCTCTGAAGTCCCCCTGCCATTGATTGAGATCGGGCACAGCAGGAGGCACTGCTGGAAATCATCCATGGGAAATGGTTTTCTCTCCCGTTATTTAGGAGATGCATCATTGCAAGGCCATGACACCCCTTTGCAGAGCCCCTCGATCCCTCTGCATCGCTGGTGTTCCAGCAGACACAGCCCGTGCCACACCAGCTGTTCACAGTGCCACGGAGGAATGTGCATACTATTACAAGTTGTGTGCAATTCCTAATGAGTTCATTTTAATTTTTGGAAGAATATTAATTTTATTTACATTTCCGATATGAAACCTGATGTATTAAAAATACCAATCCAGCAGTTTAATTAGGAATCTCCGTGTAGGAACCAGTACCCAAGGCAATCAGCATGTAAACTGAGGGCACGGTCTGGTGCTCCCGGCATGTAGGAATGTTGGAGACAAGATTATAAGTGTGTTGTAGCAACTATGAGCTCACAGTCGGATGCTTCCTCAGTAAAGCAGTTGTGTTCAGCTGCAGTGATTAAATCAGTACAGAAAACACCACCACATCTCTTGCACACCTTGCCAGGCTCCTTCTCCTGACCTTTTGGGCAGCTATTCCCCATTATTTACATTTTTTGCACAATTACTAGCAATATGTCTCAGATTTCTGTACAAACCTGGACATCAGTAACACCTTTGCATTATACAACCATCCATGGAAAGAAGTAATTCCTTTGGCAGCTATTAGTATTGGACATGGATGTTTCCTCTGGATTGCAAGTTTTCTTAGGAAATGTGCCCCTTATCAGTCAAATTATTTATAGGATTCCTAAAAATATTAGGGAAAGTGCTCTTTAGAACATAAAAATAATACCCTTACTTAAGAATACACACACACAGATCTAATAGAGGAGTAATGATTATTTTAATCTTCTGCAAGGTGAACCCGGACTTGTGGGTAATGTGTCTTCAGGGGACACACAGGGATCACACATCACAGTGAATTTAAGGCCCCTATGAACTCTCTGAAATAGGTTTATAGTTTCTATAGATGTACAGATTAAATCTACAGATTCAATGCCCTCCATCTGCCAGGCCTGCCAAGGTGTAGGGGTGGCACTGCACCCCTGACAGAATGAGGATACCAAACTGCTGCACCCTAGAACCTGGAACAGACTGGAGGTCTGGTGCCACAGAGCTGAGCTGGATCCTGTGCCACACCTGGCCTGGGATATCTATCCACCATTCACCAGGTGCTTGTGGTGCCAGCATCTCACCCCACATCCCACTGTGGGGAGCAGGGGCTGAGCTCCACCTTCATCCTCATCAAAGACAGGCAGGAAAAACCTTCTGCCACAATTCAGCTGTGGTAAGAGGAAATCCACTACCAGCTGTGGCCTCCAGTCAGGAGAGCAGGAGGACAGCAGACACCTGGAGAAGGACGTGACTGCTTTAGCAGCAATCTCAGTTTTGGCTGCTTGAAAAAACCGCCAGAATAAACCTCCTTTGGTTGCCAATGGTTAATGACAATTCCTCTCCTCACAACTGCCTTGCAAATTTGTCTGTAGGAAAATGCCTTTTGTCTCAAGTTAAGATTGCACTAATTTAAAAGCCAAATGCACTTAATTAAAAAGGGCTATTCCATCACTCCCCGCTGCCTCCTCACCCTTGGAGAGGGAACCTCTTGCCCCGGGTCTGCACTGTAAAGCCTCATCTCCTGGGTTTAATGAATCAGCAAATTCAAACTTTATTTACAGGAAAGGACTACATTTTTTTTCTTCTTAAGTACCAGAAATTCTGGGAACAGCCAGCGCAGGCGGTGCTAAATATCTGATCAATTAGGCCCAGAGATGCCAGTGTGGGACTGTCCAAACACGCCTCCCGTGGCTGCTCCAGGGGGATCATGCACTTCAAACGCTTCCCCACAAAACCCAGTGCAGTTGGATGATCCAGAGGACTCAGCCATGAATAATTAGCAAATTGCCATTCATTATTCACTTTTTGGGACCGCTGCTTCTCTGCATTTTTCCCGCAAGGCTCCGACTTTCTCTTTTACAGCTGCTGCATTTATTATTAATAGTTGGATCTTAGACGTGGCCAACAAGTCCTCAGTTAGGGAGATGATAAATTCCAGTATGATCTTGGGATCTGGGATGTTCATAACTCCCCAGACATGAGGTTCCTCTGCAAACTGATCTGGCTGCCTGTCCCCCTGACAGAAGCGGCTCTGAGTGTCCCTGTTGGGTGTCTTCTGGCCCTGGAGACCAGCCAGACCCCAGACAGGTTCTCCTCCTGCCTCATCACCCCACGGGCACTGTCTGGGACAGCTCCCTTAATTTCCCATCTCCTTGGCTCAGTCCATGTCCCAGCCACACAAAGTCAGCTTGTACCTTGTCCTGACACCCCCTGACCTGCTTCATGACTTTCTGTTAGCTCAAGGTTGCCTCGATGCTACAGAAAAACCCAGAGCCTCTCCATAGTAGATGAAATAATCCTTGTCCTGGTATCCTGGAGTTTTATATCTGCATTGAATTCAGACACCAGTAATGGAGAAGAAGCTTAGTCCTGTCCCTGAGAAAGGTTCCCAGCTGTGCGCAGCTTCTGTGTCATTTATGTATTATAGGGGGGTGTGCAAAGAAAAAAATGCAGATTTTTCTAACTCTGCTATACACATTATTATTAAAAACCCCAACCTAATATTAGAAAGAAGCAGCCAATTGGCAACTTCCCAGCAATGTTGGGCAGACCTTGCTGATACCCTGATACCAGAGAGGTGCTCTGTGCTCAGGGTCGAACCTCAAGGGTTCAAGTGCTCCAGCTGTAGCTGCACACTGTGGGAAGGTTGTGACAACCTCTCCCATTTCTTTGCACACCTGTGATGGTTTCCCATGGGATGGCAGCAGGATGTGGGTTTGGGATCCCAAATCACTGCACCAGTGATGTTATTCCAACCATTCCACATAAAATCACAGAACCACAGAGTGGTTGTGAGTTGGAAGGGATTCACAAGAATCATCGAGTGCAACCCTTAGCCCTGCACAGGACCATCCCCAAGAGTCACACCAGGTGCCCCAGAGGATCATCCAAACACTCCTTGAGCTCTGGCAGCCTTGGTGCTGCGACCACTGCCCTGGGGAGCCTGTTCAGTGCCCAACCACCCTCTGGGGGAAGAACCTTTTTCTAAGATCCAACCTAAACCTGCCCTGACACAACTTCAGGACAATCCCTTGGGCTCTGCCACTGGTCCCCACAGAGCAGAGATCACTGCCTGCCCCTCCTCTTCCCCTCCCAAGGAAGTTGTAACTGCAATGAGATCTCCCCTCAGTCTCCTCTTCTCCAGCTGAACACACCAAGTGCCCTCAGCCGCTCCTCACACGGCTTCCCCTCAGGGCCCTTCCCCATCTCCGCTGCCCCCTTTGGACACTCTCTAATGGCTTCCTTACATTGTGGTGTCCAAAACTGCAACTCAGACTGTATCTCCCCAATGCAATTACAGACTAAAATACACACTAAGTCATAAACTCTAATTTTCAACACTTTTTTCAAGTAACATGATGATCAAATTACACTTAACCCTACATTTGACTACTGAATGTTGCAACCAGCCAGGAACTGCTCCCAGTTCCCTCGCACATACCTGAACCAGCACATATGTTCTGCTATCATTGCCAAAAAAATTAAATGTAAGTAGAGCTTCACAAGAGAAAATTCTCTGTGAAGGATTAGGAATTCACATTTAACAAGTTGCTACCCTGTGATTTTTTTTGTGTGATTACAATATTCCTAGATAAGATTAATGCAAATTATCAGCAACAAAAAAACTCCACCAAATGATTTTTATTCCCAACCAAAATCTAGATCACTGCCTTTAGAAATCTCTCCTTTTTTTGACTATATTAAAAAAATCATAGTATAAAAGAAGACATTTCATCTTGGTCTTTCAGCCAAACCTCTGAGCCAATATCACCCCCCATTTCCTTCTTGAGGTCATGATCAGATTCAGATTTCAGCGTTTTCACTCAGACCATTCTGCTTCACATGTTCCATCTGTTTCATGATGGAGAACGTCTATTTTTATGATTTGTAACAAGGTACTTGGTACTTCTATGACATTTTCAACCTCTGCATCCCAAAATGCTTTTTAAGGATGGCCCCTCATAATATAAAACTGATAATATCCTGGCAGCAGCTCAGATACAGATTCAGCTCTGCTCTATTCAAATGAAGCCAGACCTTCATTTTCCCTTCTTGGAATTGCAAATACACCAAATTCCATCTCCTTCTGGCATAATATTCCTTTGTTTTCACTTGCATTTTCTGTTTAAAGTAAGTGCAATGTCCTTGCACTTGTTAATGATTCCTCAAATATTACATATATGGCAGCCAAGGCTCTGTGCTGTTTTCTGCCTATTACAGCTCTTCTGCAAAAATTTACAATAACCTGACAATACACATCATACAGGGAATATGTTCAGAAGGAAGTTTCATGGCTAGAAGGCAATAACTGTAGGATTTAAGCAACTCAAAATGTACATTTTTGCTCAGTAAGGAGTATCTTTATGTGGAGAAAAACATGTAGGATATATTCTGAGTTTTGTCTTTCAGTTTTATTCACTATCGGAACAGATAGTTCAGCACCAGAGTTCAACTCTGAACATCTTTGGATGCCATTAGCAGATGGCTAAATATTCAGCAAAGGTGAAACACTACCAATTCACAGATAAAAATACCTTCCAAACAGGACATCTGAGACCCATTTCAGGCAACCTGAATGCTGAAAATTCTGATGCTTTGCCTCTTACAATGCTTATTGTCTTTTCCAAAAGATTTCACCTCAAGTCCTCTGAGACTTTCTTGTACCAGAGGCCAACGACCAACAAACCAAGCTGTGAGCAGAACTCTGGCACACCCCAGTTCTTCAGCTCAGGATATTCCTTGTTGGAATTCCTTGTGGAAAGTTCTAACCTTTATTTACAGTGGTACCTTAGGGATCTGTCATTGCTCTTCTGAGAAGAAAGATATTGCTGTGCCAATTCTGCCTCTACCCCAAGGCGGCGGGTTGGGTTTAGCTGTGACTTTTTTGTTAGATCCATAGCTCATCAATACCCCCAAAATGTGCCAACACTTACAGAGCAGAAACCCTCCTGCAGCACGGGATAATCAACCAGGTGCATCATTTCCAGTACTGAGGAATGCAATGGTATTTAGAGGGGAGAAAAGCACACGACTACTTTTTGGCTTTTGAATCCGTGTCTGTGTAACAAACACCCATGAACATTGGCCACATGTCCACACTACTTACGGTTGAGAGGCAGGCTGGCATTGGTCGTCCCTAGCTTGTTGGCAGCGACACATGTATAGTTGCCAAAGTGCTCTTCTGTCACATTGGTAACAGTAAGAAGTGATCTTGTACTATAATTTTTAATAGTGATTCCTTGTTGACCATTGATCAGTCTAGAAGGCAAAAAGAAAATGTCTATAACTCATATACCATAACCAAGGTTTTCTTTTTTTTATATCTCTTTATTTTTCTTGTTTTACAGACACCACTGGCAGCACCATCAGCTCTTTGCAAGCTGCCAGTGTCATCCGCTGAGCAAAACTCCCATATCGGAGAGGCCACATGCAATGCTGGAGCTAGGGGTATTGAGGGGAAGAGTCCTCCCTGTGTGTCCTATAGCTGAAAGAAAATAAAGACCCACATCCCTTCCTGCCTTGCCAGAGTGTGAGATAGAAACTCTCAGATGAAGAGCTTAGATTGTGAATTGGGCAAATCCAACTGAAAATTTAAATACCCTCTTTAAGGCAGAGAAGTATTATTATGGTAAGTCTTTCAAAGAGTGTTTTTCAGATTCTGGAGTTTGTTGTCTCTTTTCCCACCACCAGCTGACGGCAGGTGAGGATTAGGAGCCAGAAATGTGACTGTGGGATTGCGACCACAGTTTGTTTTACAGGGCTGCAAATTAGACTTGCAATTAGGAACATGTGGTGAATCAGCAACCTGGGCAGGAAACAGGGAACCCAGCACAGGAAAAAGCCAAATCAGGGCTATTTTCACCCAGCTTCAAGCTTCCTACCCCAAATTTCACAGGAACTGTGCAGGTGTTTTGGTATTGCTCCCAAAGCCATTTCAGCATTAAGGCTGCTGCATCGAGGCAGAGCCAGATGACCAACTTAAATGGTGTTGTTGTAGGCAAACCACGTCTGATCAAACAAGGAGATGAAAAGGGTAACCATGTTATTAAAAATCTCGCTATGGTTATTACTCTTAATTCCTTATATTTCCCATCAGGGGCAGAGTTTCGGATAAAGAATACAAATTTTTTCTGCTATATTGGAAGATATAATGTTATATCCTGGGAATTAATGCAATCTTCTACCTTTCTGCCTAAAAACCTTCACAAATCTGTCTTTAATTGCATGTTGCGAGCTGAACACTCCTCATCGTTACGTGAGTGCCTCTCTTCCCACTGGATCACTACAGGCTGCTCACTCATGGAAAATCTCTTCCCTGTGCAGCTTGTGTTGGTGTAGAGGACTCTGCTCCTCCAGCCCATGGCTGGGGAGAAGACATGGCACATCCCACGGACACACAGGGTTTTGCATGAAATGTAAAAGAAATGGGATTGAAGTTCCTGGTTTGGGGTGAGCACTGCAATTGGAAGATTCAACTCTTCCTATGCAAGGCAGAGTTTTGTCCATTCAGCCTATGCACATGGATGGTCTGCTAAACCAACCAATGCCCCTTTGCTTCCTGCTTCTCATGCAGACAATCCCAAGAGCCTCCTTCACTCCCAAACCCACCCATCACACCGTGGTTCACACCGAGTGACAGTGGGAGGGCAGGAGCTGCAGTCATGGCCACCATCCCTTCCCACTGCCTTCCAGGGTTTGATCCCTGCCCCCCTCCCAGGAAAACTCTGTGTACTGGAATCACAGCTCCTTGTCCACCTATGGCTTGTTCTTTTTTGGGAGGGTGGTGAGGTCCTGGCACAGGTTGCCCAGAGAAGCTGTGGCTGCCCCATCCCTGGAAGTGTCCAAGGCCAGGTTGGACAGAGCTTGGAGCAACCTGGAGTAATGGAAGGTGTCCCTGCCCATGGCAGGGGGTAGGATGAGATGAGTTTTGAGGTCCCTCCCAACCCAAACCAGTCTGGGATTCCATGGTTCCTACCTGCTCTTTCCAAGCCACCTCCAACCCTTTGGCCCATAACCACAATTTGAACTATAGCATCTCTATTTTACAGTTGTAAGGTTTAACTCTTTTTTTTTTTTTTTTTTTTTTGTCTGGAAAACATTGCAGGGGTGAAATTTTGCTGTCCCTATGCCCTGGGGTGACATTTGCCTCAAAAAATAACTGTGTCTGCTTGCTGTAACCTGCTGCCTCCCCAGGCTGATGGGAGGATGAGGTCTGTGGGTGCCAGCTCACAGCCCTTTTCCTCTTACTCCTGCCCCTCCTTCCTCTCCCACTTCTCCCACATCACCATCCCTCCACATCCCTGCTGGAAGTGGCTGATGCTGGCGGCCAGGACTGGAGGTTCTGGAGTAAATGGAACTGGGTAGATGTGCATATCAATAAGCCAGGCAATTAATGGAGCGAGAAGCTGGCATTAGTTCGCATAAACTCAGCAGTTCTGAGGGTTTCCATTTGCAGTTGTGAGAAGCAGATGCTTTTACTTTTAAATTAATTGCTCCCGTGAGCTGCTCGGCTTCGTTTATTGACTGAACACACATTTATCACTCGTCTGGGTTTCATCGAGTTCTTTCCCAGCCTGGAACAGCATTTTAAGTCGTGTGCAGCTGCCCCACGTGTTCCTTCACCTTTCTGCTTTGCACCAGTTAGAAAGGGAAGAGTGATCTCCTTTTTATTCCAGAGATTACTCCCACACATCCAGAGCTCATGCATCAGTGCCAGCCCCCAGGGGTACCTGCCTTTGGTTTCAAATTTGAATACCTTCACCTTATTATAATATATTAAGCCATTATAATGAGTTTTGTTATTTCAAATGTGTGTCTTGTTTGCTTCGAGAAGAAAAAGGGAATTAATATTTTAATATTTTATTTAGGTGACTTTTGGGCTTCTTCCCTGTGGCTGTTTAATGTCTGAGATCTAATTTCTGTGTAACCCTAAACATAACACACTGAAAAGATGTGAATTTTGGAGTTGGTACATATAAGTCATTTTCCTCTCCACAGGGAACCCTGCTACAATTTTAGAAGCCACACACATTTATAAAGTCCCATCACTGGAGGTGCCCCACCCCTGGAAGTGTCTAAGGCCAGGTTGGATGGGCCTTGGAGCAACCTGGGACAGGGGAAGATGTTGCTGCCCATGGCAGGAGTTGGACTGAATGGGTTTAAGATCCCTTCCAACCCAAACCATTTGATGTTTCTATGATAATTTTAAGATACTTTTACTAACTTCTCCCCCAGATTTTCTGTCTCTTCCCAGCTCACCCCACCCCGGGCACCAGCACCTATAGAGAGTTATCAAATAGCCGATTAGACAGAATTAGCCTCTTTGCCTTAAAGACTAATATTTTAAATTAATGTAGTCTTTTTCAGCCTTTATGCTTAGCTTCAATGGCTATTTTATGATAAAATAAACCCTTGAGTCTGGAAATGGTGGGTTTGGATTTACATTAATCTAAGTAACAACAATACAGTTTACAGGCCCAAAAGGCTTGTTTCAGACACTGAACATACACTTAGGATTTCAGATGTCCAAAAACACAAGTCCAGTCCAAGAGTATCTGAAGCAAATGGGATTCTCTCTATTTTGTTAACAGAAAATCCAGCAGGGTGTGCACTCCCAGGGTATAAATGTAGTCCTGGAGTACAGCTGCAAATTATCTGCCAGATAACGTAGATGCTACTCTCAGAGCTACCTCTGAGAGCTTTGCATTAAACCAATGACTGAGCTGCCCAAGGCTCATCTTGTGCTGGCTGCCCATCATCCAGAGGGAAAAGGGATATACTGAAGGAAAAACCAGCGTGTATGGATTTCCTTCCTTCCTGCAAGTGAAGGGGGTTCAGAGATCCCCAGCACCTTTGTAGTCATCTGCCAACAACAGTTCATAAAATATTCTGAGTTGAAGAATCATCAAAGTCCAACTCCTAAAAAGGATGGAGCATTAGATTTAACACAACATTTGAGCAGCAAGACCCAACAGGACAGTACAGTTCTTGCTGAGGTGAAACACCAACTGAAACTGAGACAGAAGCACAACTCTGGTGTCCTGAAATGCTCTGCTTCATTTTTTCCGCTGCTGCCTTGGCAGTGAGTGCGCTCACAGGAGAGGAATTTGGTCAGTGTTATAAATAGAAAGGTGATTAGCACACTGGAAATGACCGATGGAATCCGGAGTGCTAAAACTGCGCTGAAATATCTCCTACACAAAAATTATTCCTGCTGCAACTCCCCCTAGGATGGGCACAACACAACGGGCATCTCTGCAAACAGGACGCAGCTGAATTTCACCAACAGAGGAAAACCAGTTACTGTCACATAAAGGGCAGGTTTTAGAGAATGTTTTAGGATATGGTGAAGTGCAAAGCTGCAACTGCTCAGCACAGTGAAGGGGGAGGAGGAGCAGCTCCTGCTGAGGGAGGGGAGCAGCTGAGAAATGAGCTGACAGATGGCTCTCTGTGAAAAAGGGTCATTAATATTCTCCTGTCAGCTCCCAGGTTTAGGGGGATGTTTGAGCTGAGAAATCCAACACTTAGAAGCTGGGAAGTTCCGAAAGCTTGACACTCAGTTACAAGGGACAATATCCACTTGTTTTTGCACCAGCATGAGAACCTACCAGAAATAAGCTCTTAGACAAGCCAAGAGCTGAAAACCCCAATGTCCTATTAAAAATGGAAAATATCTACCTGTTTAATGAGCTGATTTTTAAATAAAGCTGACTCTATAGAGATGACTGTTACCATTCCATAACACTAATGACCTGGAAGTGAAGCTGGCTGCAAACAAACCCAAAGCACAGAGTCAATTTTTAGGATTCAAGCAAGGAGCACTCCCTGGACCCACTCTTGGATGCAGTGACCTGCAGAGCTCTGCAGAATACAGACTCATGGTCTCAGACCACCAGTGGCACAACTAGGTGAAAATCCATACACAGGAAGATTTGGTTGAATGTCTTGCTCATGAAACAACCTTTCCACCCCAAAACCCTCAGCAGAAAACCTGGGAAGATGAATTAAAAAAAAATCCTTTTAGTAGCTTTTTCAGTGCTTTTTTAAAAATTATACTTAAGAGGTTGTAATTACTAAAGCACATTTGAATGTTAGGCTCGTTATTGCAATTATCACTCTCAGAGCCCAGCACAGCCTGTGTCCAGAGCAGGAAATACAACCACGAGGATACTGAGCGTCTCCCCCAGAACTGCACAGCCAATGCCTCCAGGTACCCACTGCTGGAGCTCAGCATTGATTGCAGGCTAGGCTGCTGGACTTGTCACCATGGGGACAACCCCAGCCTGGGGGCTCCTCTCTCTTCCACCCTGGTCCCCACGGGCAGGCGACAGCCCCGGCAGCACCGGCTACTTACTTCCTCTCTCCTTTGTACCACTCAAAGACCGGGGCAGGAACTCCTGCACCTTCGCACCGTATCAGGCCGTTCCCTCCAAGCACCACACCGCTGGATTTAAGTTCCTGAATTGTGGGGGCAACTGAAAGAAAAGAATTGTAAAATGGATGTTGGCATCTGGACACGCAGATCATTCAGTGCCGCTGCTCCTCGGCGTGCTCGGCCTGGCGCGTGTGGTCTCCAGCTTGGTTCACATTCAACCACGTTTGCTTCCAGCAGAGTCAAAATTACCCCACACTGCAGATTCTGAGATATGTCCTATGTGTTTGGTGCAAAATCACCACTGAGACATGGACAGATATCAATCCAATCCTGAAAAAAAGCTGGTTGTCCAACAGTTACTCAGTGGAAACCACAACTGTAAGCATTAGTGTCATACAAGATGTATGTAAATCCTGGGAATTGGAAAGAAGCACATGAAACCCCAACACTGGTGCACAGAGAGGCTCCCACTGGGCTCAGCCGAGGACCCCTGGCACTGGGAGAGTACAGCAGTGCCCAGGCCACAGGGTCCCCAGTTCCAGCACCTCTTACCTCCTGCAACATGGAACCTGCAAACAGCACACAAACCCCAGAGCTCAGGTGGCCTTTGAGTTCTTGTTTTGCATATTTAAAAAATAAACCTTCAAGATGGTGAGCCACCCACCAATCTCACAGAACAGTGACTTTCCCAGTATTGCACTGCATATAGCATTGTTTTAGTAAATGTATTTTGTCTTTTGAAAAAGTAAACGCTGTATAGTAACGAATATTTTGAGCTTAGAACCACAGATACAAATAAAGATAAAAAGCCATTGTCAGGTTTTCCAGTTGCCAGCAAAAGGCAACAGTGAGCTGAAAATAAAACGCAGCAAATTCCTCAGGAAAGAGGTTATCAAAGGGAACAACTGCCTCTCCCCTGGAATTTCTTTTATGTTTCCTAGTTTGATACAATAATTTATGTGCATCATTAAAACACTATAAAAACCAAACCACAGAACTTATAAATAAAAATCTGTTTACTTTTTCCCAAGCAGTTTTCCAGATGTTGCTTCAAGGTGTTTATGTTCATGTGGAGCTCTGACTGCCTCACGTCTGCTTCCCGCACCATTTCACCCACTGTTCATCGTCTTTGTTGTTGTGGTGCATCTCCACCCCATCTTCAGACCTGATCTCCGAAGCTCCTGATAAACCTTGACCGAACCATCTGAGTGCTGAAACATCCCTTGACTGTCCCAGTGGAGCCTGAGACACTCCCTGATCCCATCAGGAGCTTGTGCATGGTAAGGTGGGAACAGTCAGAACAAACAGAGGGGAATTTTCAATAGGTGCCTTTACACACCTGGAAACAGGGCTTTACCTGCATGCATGGGAATTGATTCTGGGATGAATGTTCCTGTCCCAAATCCAGAGTTAAGGCATTTTTATAACTACAGCAAACCTATCAAATCGCTTTGTAAATGTTAAAGTGCTCAGTGATTCAGTGCTGCTAAACCCTTTGGCAGCATTATCTTTGCACCCATACCCTTTGCGCTCCCTTTTGCATTCCCAGCTTCTGTGTAAGTCATTCCAAATGGCTTCTGATCTGATCCTCCTGTGTGTGCTTTAACCTGGGCAGTAACAGAGTGACTCTTGACACCCAACTCTGCAAAGTCACATTTTCACAAATTCAAATTAAACCTGCTTTTGCCAATATCTTTGGTGGTGTTTCTTTAAACAGCCAAACCCCTCATTTCTGACACAATATAAGAGATCTGAATATTTTACACAAACCTGCCACTAAAGAAGCATCAGGTATACAACAAAACAGTGATAGGCAGGTTCCCTCATCACACACCTGATGACTACAACAAACCAATGCAGAAACTCATAAACTTTCAACTGGTAACATTCAAATTTCCAGGAGATAATAAGTGTTTAAGCAATTTGCAGGACTAATTCTGAATAATGTGCATAGGAAAAAATACAGATTGGTTTTGTTAATCCATAAAAATAATAGGGACATGTAAAGCATTCCCACTCCTTCATTCAAGTTGTATGAAAGATATGACCAGTGGAAGAGCAAAGAAGAAACAAGCAAAGGCCTGAGTCGTGTACAAAGGTTTTCTTTCTAAAACGTACCATCTTCATGCTACCTCTGGGGTCTACTCACCTTTTACTTGGTGTTTTGTGTGGTTTTTAGGGATTTTTTTGCTTTGGATGGTTGGATGCTTTTTACATAATGCAGAACATCACTGACAATATGTTTTAAAATGAAATGATGCATAAAAATGTACAGATTGCTGCTCCTTCTTCAGGCAGGAGCCCCAGGCCCCGTGCTCCCAGTGCAGCTGGGAAGGGATTCCAGGCTTTGCTATCTGATGAGGTTTCTGCTTGGAAACTACTGGAAAATTTCTGAAGAGGGAGTTTTCTTAAATCTCCCTTTCAGAAGGATTTCAAGGTTCTGTTTCCTCAGAATAAGAATTAAAATCATTGTTCCCTGCTCCAGGAAATCCCTGGTTAATACAGGTACGGAAACACAACCCAGGGTGGGGGGAGGGTTGGAGCCACCATCCTCTTGGATTTATCACTGTCAGGTTATTTTATTGTTTTTAGTCTGATGCAGGTGTGTTCCTGGAGCACTGATTAGTAATGAGCTGAGCCAAAAGTCCACCTGACCCACCTGCTGCCATGGGGGTGGAAGGCTGAAATACTCCAGTTGAAATCACACACCTAAAACCTGCTGCTCTCACTGCCAAGGTCTGCTTTAGAAAGGGAAGAGACAAATTCCTGGGAGAGATTCTCAGGTCATCATCATTATTTTACATATGTATTTTAATGTAGGTTTTTTTATGCAGTCAAAAAGACTCATTTTTTAGGAGATATTTGGGAGCTGATTTTTTTGCTGTCAGTCAAGCTGCAGCTGTTGGCATCCTCTGAGTTGTGGGACAGGTGAGGCTCCAGCTCCAGCCTTCTTTCAAACTCCTACAACTAAAGCCTTCACTGGGTTTCCCCTCCACAAGTTCTGTGGGAAGAGATTCTCATTGTGTTGCAGACACAGCCTTGTGCCTGAGCCCTTCATTATAAATAATAATAAACAAGCCAGGAAGAAAGTAACACCTTGTTTCAAAGGTACAGAGCAGCAGGAGAGGGGGAAGCCTGGTAGAGGCTGCAGGAGGAGGGAAGGGAGTGAAGGCCCCCCCTGATTTCCCAAGGTGGGGATTATCCCAGACAAGTCAGGGAGCTGACAGAGACACTGCAGTCAAATCTAACCGTGATGTTAAGAGGAAAACCTTGTGCAAAGCTAATAATTTTAAAGGTATTTGTCATTTTTATATCTCCTAAACAATGGTTATATAAAATAATAGAGAAAAGAATATGATTACTATAAATCTGTCAGCAGCCCTGGGCTTCTGTGGCTCATGTTTGCAGGCTTAGTCTCCCTTAGTGGATCCTTGTTTAATCCTCTCCCATGATTCAACCCTGTGGAGAAAGCTTCTTAAAACAAATGCCTAACTTGGAAATACATTACTGGAACTTATTTAATATCAATTTCTCAAATCTGTGTGAGTGCTTTGCTGGGAAAGGTTCTTTGGAGAGGGTGCCAGAGCCGTGGCTTCACTGGAGCTTCACCAACACCCTTCATGTCTGTTGCTGTGTGAGATGGCTCAGGAGGGAAGGCTGGGCTTGAGCCAAAATACATATTTATTATTCCCCAAAAATACATATTTATGTATCCCCACATGAGGGATCTGTCAGGAGCAGTGTGTGAGTGAGGAGAGTTGGACCCAACAAGCACTGGAGGTGATGCCAGATGTCCCCAGGCTTGCCAGGGTTTCGGTGTCATTGTGTGGGGCCCACGCAGGTCTCACCCTAAAAAGCCCAGTGTGCAAGGCCTGGCTGGACAGGGCTTGGAGCAACCTTATCTAGTGGAAGGTGTCCCTGCCCATGGCAGGGGGTGGAACAAGATGAGCTTAAAGGTCCCTCCCAACCCAAACCTTTCCATGATTCTGATTCTGCACATCTCTGTTCCCCAACACCTTCGTGTGACTCAGGCATTTGTGCTGGAAAACCAAATTTTACAACTTAAGTTCCATCCAGAAATGGCTCAAAGTCCTGCTGAATTTGTTCCTCCCACCGAGGTAGTTTCATTTTGCTTTTAAATGCCCAAGGCAACAGTTAAAACAATCCCTGTCATTCATAGGCACAGGGAACATGCTAAAACTCCAGCTAGAGCAGGTTTCCCCTTTTTACATTTTAATGAGCATTGGGACTTTTATGCACGTTAGTTATGTTGCCCTAATTACTCATTACAATTCTAATGTGCATTTTATATTTAATTACAATGCTTATAAAGATTTGGTATGGACAGTAAATTATTATAACTAGCATGTGCATAATGATTACGAGCTGAATTTATTAACTTTTACGCAAGCATTCAGGACTGGCAACTTCCAATTCCACCTTTGTGAGCACCCATATTGTCTGATTAAACTAACATTTTTGTGGCATTAATTGTAAATGTCAAAAAAAAGGAAGTCTTTTGTTTTCCTAGTTTTCATCAGCTTTTAATTTGGTATCCTAATGTCAGCTTTTGTTAGTAAAATTGCTTTCCAGGGTGTTAAGATAAAAACTTAGGTAAGAGAATGGGTTTTGAGATCTGTTTTGCTGCTCAGAAAACCAGATATCAGCAATATTCAAATATATTCATTTAGGTATATGTACACACATAGTGTCTTACCAATACCGTAACAAGTCTTTACAAGTGAAACAGTATTACTTGTGCTTTAGATAATTAAGGTGGGCTTTTGACAATCTAGATTGTTTCATTTTGGTAATTTATTCCGGGCATCAGTCCTACCTATTCCCAAAATAATGGAATTGTTTAATAAATGGCTCTTCACGTCAGAAACTTCTGTGCTGTGCAGAAACATTTGAGAGACGTGCCTGTAACAACCACTGGGCTCAGCAACTAACAAGCTTATTTATTCCATCTTTTCTTGATGACTTATCAAAACACATGGATTCAGTGGGATCTTGACGTGTACATGCACATAAATTTTATATGCAAACGTAAGAGATATCGGTGAGAATTCAGTTCTATATGCAACCCAGCATCTCTTATGTGCTTTTCAGGGAATCCTGGAATGGTTTGGGTTGGAAGCAGCCTTAAAGCTCATTCAGTTTCATCTCCTGCCATGGACAGGGACACCTTCCCCTAGAACAGGTTACTCCAAGTCCCATCCAACCTGGCCTTGGACACTTCCAGGGATGGGGCAGCCACAGCTTCTCTGGGCAACCTGTGCCAGGGCCTCACCATCCTTACAGGGAAGAATTTCTTCCCCATCTCAGATCCAAATCTCTCTCTTTCTTCAGCTTTCCCTTTGCCATTTAGTATTTCCCTTTACAAACACTATACTTTAGATGCTGCTTAAACAATTGTGTAAATACCTTGCACTGTTGGGAACCGAATGGATTCTCCAGTACTCTCTGTGTGGGATCTGCCTTGTCACAGGGCACATGAATTTCCCAAAACATATCCCTCCCTCAGCTCCATCTAATGGATTGCATTATAACCATCCAAATCCCTGGCTGCTGTGCAATTTATGGTTTGGAATTTAAAACCTCCTGGTGTTGAGAGAAAACTTAAAATCCACAAGTAATTGTTATGTGGGAGGAAAACATAAAAATCATCAACACAAAATAATACTTAATAAATAATAGTCTGGCAGGCAGGAAATCTTAACAACATGTTTTACAGGTATTTAAGGGATAAAAAAAGAAGAGGAAGAAACTTAATGAAACCTCCCAAAACCAGCAAAGCAAACAAAGACCTCTAGGGAGCTGGAGAAGAAAGGCAAGTTAGAAGAACCGCTTTGTTTCTCTGTCCATTGGGTTTTATCTCACTGCTTCATCTATTTAATCCTTCTATTTTCCAACAAAGCATTTTTCTCCTCATATTCCCCTGAATGCAGCTCTGTAAATGTATTTTTACCCCCTATTAAAGGAGTTGCTCTAGCGTGGGAACACAAACCCTTTCCTTGAGCAGCATCCAAGAACGGGTAAGCAGCTCCAGCCATGAACTGGCACGTTCCTCAGGTGACCTGGGATCCCTGTGTGCACTACATGGACAAATATTTGTGTGTGAGCATTGACACATTGAACCCCCTCGACCACAGACCCCCTGGCCTCTGTTGGGGGGGATGCTCCCCTGCTCCCTTCAGCTGTGTCAGGGAGAGTGAGTGGTAATGCCAGTGTGTGTGTGGGGACTAAAGGGGATAAATGAGAATCCACATCCTGGAGTGGTACTGAGGAGCGAGGAGGAGGGAGGGGGATGCTGTCATACAGCTGGTGCCAATCCAGAAGGAAGAGCTGGCCGGAAGCCTGGGTGTGAACAATACGAGCGCTTTTGCTTCGCTGTTTCTCTCCCTCTAAGGAAGATAAAAGCAATGGACTTCAACAAATTCCAGGAATTACTAAGTAGATCTTTTGGCAGTAAAGCTGAGGGGAAAATGAATTAAAGGAAGCTGGTAGTTTTCCAAGGAAAGAAAGTTTGCAACAAAAATGCAAAATCCCTCACAGTAGCTCAGAAATGCAGGCAGGGACCTGCTCCGGTCCCAGCAGAGCATGGACAGGAGCCAAAGCACAAGAGTAGGTGAGGCAGGATGGAGACACCAACGGGAGGGAGAAACCACTCCATAGGTACCTTCCCAGAACGAAGGAAAAGTGGCCCTGTGCTCAGTTCCCCCTGACTGGTGCCCAAACCCCCAAATGCCCACAGTGGTGCCTTTCTGTGCCACCACCTGCAGCTTGGCCCCACTGGGAACCACCAGGTCATCAGTCACACACCTGAGCACCGGACCCAGGTCTGGGGACCCATGTCCCTGACAAGGAGCCTTTGGGGGACAACTTTCTAACAGATTTAACATCCTCCCCACGGACACTTTTTCTCATCCGTGTTTCTCCCACTTGCACCTGTAAGCACCACACACCAAAAACTTGTGACATGTGACATCTTCTGCCTTCCCCTGTGATAAATCTGAATTAGTGAGACAATGTGAAGTGTTGTTGATGAACTCATGGTGGCTGTTACCCTCCTCAGGGTCTCCCCCAGGTACAACCACATCTTGCTACAGCTCTCAGACATGTCTGGGGACGTGCCAGGACGCTGCCAGTCAGTCCCCTCTGAACATCAGACACTGGGGGCTCAGTGTCAGGACTCTGTCCAGCCTTTCTAAGGTCTCAAAAATAACAGTTTCATCTTCATTTGCTTCATGTAGATATTTGATGAAGTTTATTGTCCTGACCTGATGACTTAAGATGACAATTAGCCTCAAAATGCACAATAGATGTGTTATCTAGAACAAACCACTGCTTTATGCCCAGGCACTACTGTGGGTTCAACTGGAGTGCCAAAAGTTCAGGAAAACAGAAGGAACTGGGATTAGTAGAGCTGGAAAGGATGAGTTACTAGGGGTATATCGCAGCACTAAATGTGTAAGACAGGAGGAAAAAGGGATCAGCTCTTCCCTTCTCCCCTATGGGCCAGGCAGGCACTGAAGCAAGATTTAGGGCTGGTAAGATATTGCAGGAAGAAGTTGCTTAAGGAGACTGTCAAGGTGCTCTTTCCCTTTTTATTTTAGAAGAAAAGCTTGACAACTTGCATACTGGATCTGGACGGCAGCACCAGCCTGACTTCTCAGTTCTTTCTCCAGGTGGAATTTTTGTGGGCTCTGAGATCCTGGGATAATTAAGCATCAGAACCAATTCCTTTCCTCATTTCTGTAGATCCTGGTGTTGTCTTTAGGTTATAAGCCAGTTTTCAACACAATAGGGAAAATAAGAAATGCTAATCTTCTTATGTTACAACACTAATGAAATCTCCAGGTTGCTGCTTAACTATACAAAAATTGAGGTAAGGACTGGAACTGGAATTTAAAAAAAATAACTCAAAAGACAGAAGTAGAACTTTTTTGAAGTGAACTTATCCCATCCACCTGGGCTCTGATTTGCTATATCCACATCCATACCAAAACAGCCAGGTAAGCTCCCCAAAATGCTGTTTCCAAGGCCAGAACTCATTACTGCTGTATAATAAATGGAAGCATAAGTCAGAGTTAGCACTGAACAGATTGTTTGGGGTTGCAAAGACAGCAGCTGTCACAGCTTGACAGCTTTCTTGTTAGTGAATCAGCTTTCCTGACAGGCTTTTTGATTGAAAACCCCTGTTCACTGACAGTGTGTTGGAGCTCATGTACATATGTAGCTCATGAAGAATGAGAACGAGCCATGAAAGGTCTCCAAGCTAATGCTCTGGATTAAAAAGAAGTGAAGCTTATATAAATGGAGGGCTTCGTTCTCCCCTCCCCAGTAATCGTGGCAGATGTGAGCTGATGGAAACAGGACCATGGACACCAAGAGGTGACAAAGCCTAGTCACCTCCACAGGGGGTTCTGACTAAGAGCAATAAAGCCCCAGAAATCCTGGCTTCTTTCAAATGCTCTCAGAAAAGTTCAAGTCATTGAAAACAAGTTTTAGAATTAAAATCATAAAATTCCAACTCAGTGTAACTCTGACAGGGGCTTTCCAGACCTCCTGCAAGCTCAAAGGGGAGAGTAGATACAGCCATATTAATTTAAAAAGGAACTTGTTTACTCTGAATGACATTTACTTTTCTCTTACAGGCTCCATCTGTGCCCACAGTTTCAGTTGGCAGCTCCATGGGACAGGGAGAGGTGGCTTCTGCATTCTGCAGCACACCCAAAATACCTGTGCAAACCCTCCATCACTGCATGGCCAAGGACCACATGGGGCTTCCTTGGGCATCTTGGCTCGAACACAGCCACCTGCTTTGGACTTCTCCCTAAACACACAACCTGCACCCTTGTGGCACCAAAAAACCAGCTGGCTCTGGCAAAAGCAGCATTTTCTTGAAGCAAATGCATCTCAAGGCTCTATCCTTCTCCCCCTCTCTCCGATCTGTATTCATTTATAAGATTATCCATATAAGGTAATTTCTTGCTCCTCTGTTTTGTGGTATCAAAACAGGTAAAAACCAATGAATTGGGTACAATGAAGGCATTGAGATCACCTTCCATTCTGAGATCAGGGCTTAAAACAAAGCACACACGTGATGCCAAGTTGGGGGAAAGCAGTACCAAAAACTGAGCCACTGTTGAACACCAGCAACATCCAGGGCTTCCCAGTTCGTCCCAGTGGATTATTTAATGTTCTTGTGACAACTTCTCTTTCCAAAGAATATCTCACATTCCTCAAAGAGGGACAATAGATTCCAGGTCAACACTTGGATGCAGATGCAGGGAAACCTGGAATACTGGGAATTCCTTACTTAAGAAAACTCCTGCTTTGAAAATTAATTCCTGATTTGTTCTCTTTCTCCAGACTCTCTTTTTGCCATCAGTCCCACCAGGTGCAGAAGCAGCTGAACACCTGGATTTTGATATATCTGATATTACACAATTTTTTGCAAAAACACTGGAGATGGTGCATTTTAAGTAAGTTTTTCCAACTTTGTGAAATGAATTTTTTAGTCTAGTACTCACTATCGTGATCTTTGTGCAACAGGTGCCAAATCAACACAGTCCATGATGTTGCCTGTCTTTGGGAAGTGTCTCAGAGTCTGGCTGTGCCTGTGAGGCACAAACTTCCATCACAGAACCTTGTGTTTGCTCTGTAGCTCTAAGGTCCAGAAAAGGTCACTTCAGCCTCAAAACAGTTTGTTTTTGTTTGAGAAGAGGCAGAAAACACAAAGAGAACCAGCTTTATGAATTATAAAGCCTGAAAAGTGATGTTGGTAATTTTTCTTTTCTTTATGTCAACAGCACTGCTTTGATTGAAATTAGAAAAGCAAAGTAGAGCTTTTCAAGCTGCCTTAGCTCTGACCTGCTGCCTCCACCACACGCTTGCTAAGACCAGCCAACCCCCCAGGAGATATTAAATCTCATTTAGCCATGTCAGCAGGGAAAACCAGGTTGTACCAACATCCCTATAGCCTTAGCAGGGACTGGGTGTCCTGCTGAATGCCAAATGTAGCTGGGGTAGGAGCCAACAGGGACCGTCCCACATGGGGTCACACTGTGTGCACACACAAGTTGTGCAAAGCACATTCCTTTTGCACAACCATTTCAAACTACAGTTACTGGTCAAAAAAAAATACTAAAAAATAATCAAGGGATGGAGAGTTTCACAAGACTGACCCACTGTTCAGACTTGTCTTCCCATGATCCCACTTGGTGTCACCAGCTCTCTCGGAACCCCTTTGACTGTCACCTCAAAGGCACTGCAAGAGACGAGGGAGACTCAGTCTTGGCCCAACAGCAATAAGGAATTACACAATTACTAAGAGAAATATTGCTTTACAGTGTGTTGACTATTACGAGAAATATTTTAAGTAACTGTTTTTGCTGCAGAGTGATCTGGGCAAGTGAACACTCATGGAAGCTGGAGAGCTCTCCATTAATTTTGGCTTCTGCCTGGAGTCTCACACAGCCTGCTGAATACTCCAAATTGCTTCTTGAAACACAGGAGCTCTTTAGAGATGACTAATTTTCTATTAAAGCTTCAATTTTCCCACAGTGTATTTTAGCTGGTGTTCAGAGTGGGATCACCTGGAGAAGCTGGCAGTGGGAGATAGCATCTGCCTCAGGCAGCATTGACTTCCCAGGAGGGCTTTTCCTCAGCCACTCCCTGGCTTTGCATCCCATCAGGTTGGGGAGTTAACACCCACCTACAGGTATGAAATTCCCGCAACTCTGAAGATGACAGGACCTGCATGCTGATGCTTTGGGGAGCCATACCCATGGAGAGGAGCATGTTCCTGCTCCTGCTGGGGCCAGGGGAAGGAGCTGCAAGAAAGGCAGCTTCACCAGGGATGGATACACAGGGGTGTCCACAATCTTATTGTAACCTTATTTTGGCCTTAACATGACATCAAGAGTAGAAAAGTAGATAAAAACTATTAAAAAAACCTTTCATTGATTTTTTTGTCCAGTTATTCTTGAGCTGGTCCCACACTTGCACCAACAATAGTCTGAAAGCGTCACACCAGTGTCTTCATAAAAACCATCAACAATATATTGATCACAATATTTTTCACTGATTTTAGAGGGCGTGTCATGAGTGCTCCATTATTTCACAGAATCAGTGAGGTTGAAAGAGAACTCCAGGATCATCAAATCCAACCTGTGTCTGATCCCCATTTTGTCACCCAGCCCAGAGCACCGAGTGCCATGTCCAGTCATTCATCTGACACCTCCAGGAATGGGGACTCCACCACCTCCCTGGGCACCCCCTTCCAATGGCTGAACACCCTTTCCAGGAAGAAATTCTTCCTGATGTCCAACCTAAACCTCCCTGGAAAAGCTTGAGCTCTTCTTACTGTGGTTCAGAGATCAGTGTTAGAGACACTCTAACATAGCAAAGGGAGAACTTGAGGTGGTTTTTGTGGCTTAAACTCTCAATTTGCCTTTGCAGCAGCAATGCTGGTGTTACACTAGAGTACCATCTCCTCTCCCACAGAAGGACTGAAGCTGCCTCCCTGTCACGCAGCCTCAGTGGCCACTGACCAACCTGAGGCGCTGCTGGAGAGCAGAAGCCACTCCCTTGCCTGGCTGCAGTCCCAGCACACCTGCCCTGCACCATGGCAAGCACAGGGTGTGCAGCCCCACCACCCCCTCACAATTCATACCACTTGGCAGAGCTAAGCAGAGAATTTCTTTGAGAAGATGAAAAACATCCTCCTTATCTGTTGGAGAGAGATCTTGAGTACTAATGCTCCAACTCCTTCAAACACGAGCCCTCGTTCTGTGCTGCCAAAGCCCCCTGATGATCTGCTGTGTTGGCACAAATGCCACTGATGTGGAGGAACAGTATAATCAATTCTGTCATGCTTCAATATGAGCAGCATTTTTCAGAAACATGCGGTAACCACACAGCAGTTTTCAGAACCTCAGCACAAACCATCACACCCCCAAAAGAAATCAATATTAATTTAGGAGCTAAATTGCACTTGAGTCACAAACTTGAACTATATTGTTTTAATCTGACTTCTGAAATGTTAATAAAAGTACCTGAAGGATATAGCATGAGAAACGTTACATTTACAAGGGGTTTTTCTCCCCACCAGCAAAGGGAAATATTTTCTTCAAGCCAACTACATCCTTTCCCCACCCAATCAGCTAAGGTGGCTTCAATTATAAGACTAGTTTTTATTGAATCAGTGTAAGTTGTTTTTCATTAAGTGTTGCCATGAGATAGGACACCATGACTCCTACAAGTGGTCTCGGTGATGAGAATACCCTGCAAATTAAGTAAATAAGAATTCAATCCTAATGTTGACCAAAAATAACAACATCCTCCAAAGCAAACCCTGATTAATTACTCTGTGCATGAGCATAACCTCCATTTTACAGGATAGCAGAAATTCTACAAAGAATTTTATCTTATGCAAAACCCCTGTTGTTATTTGCATTGGTTTCACCTGGAATATTTGGTTGGCAGCCCCTGGACTGGATGGCTGGACCAAAACTCAACTCTGTTGTTACGGACTTAAATCATGATCAAAGTTCTCATATGGGCTGTGCAAATACCTCATCTCCTTCAGCTGAGTGGGCTCTGTGTTCTCATACACTCAACTCACCAACACAGAAACTACTTCCAGTGTTATTTCTCCCCTCCCAGCTGTGTGAGATGTGCTGCAGGAAAACTGGCCCCTCCATCATTCCCTGGCAGCCTTCCTACAAGATTTTAATTGCAGTAGTATCTCAAATGGAAAAGTTATAACTGCTGAGCTTGAACATCTATACGACAGAGAGTCCCACTGTTAGAATTAGGTTAATATTGAACAATAACAGGAAAAAACAGTCAAGAGATGGTCTTGCTGAGCTGATACACAAACCTCCACACCCCCTCCCTCATGATCTGCCTGTGTTGCAGACTGTCAGTGCATCCTTCGAGATGTCAGGCCATAGTCCCCCAAAAGCACACTGGGGAACAGGACTATTCCCCCATTCAAAATCACAGAATATTCTGAGTTGGAAGGGACCCACACAACTCCGAGTTCGATCTTTTGCAATGGGTTTCAGATCAAAAGGAGTGAAAATAGGACAGTGTCCCTTCCCTAGGTCTGCAGCAGGTAGACCTGGAGAATCGAAACCCAAACTGAAAGGCGACCAATCCTCATAGCACCTTCCCAAAGAAAACTGGGAAATATGTGGCAAACAGAGCAGGCTGGAGTCATGCTTTGGGTACAGCTTAGACAGGCCAGGTCATCTCTTGCACATGAAGCTTCCGCTCGAGGATGCAAGTCCTTGGTGTGCAACAGCATCCCCTTGCCCAAATGTCCCAGACCAAGGCAGCTCACACAGAGCAGAACCACATTCTGGAGAGCTCACACTGCACTAAACCGTACTGACCCACTAACAGAACCAAATAAGAACAGAACTCAGAGTTATAGGAGTCCCCAGTGTGACTTGGAAGCCAAAAATCCCATTTTTGAAAGGTAACCTGAGAAAAACATAACCTTTAGGAAAATATTTCCCCGAAGGCAGTGAAACCACACGCTGGAGGACTTTTAGCTTTTCAAAGGGTGGATTTGGCACTTCAGAAGGTCACTGCCAAGTTCAGTCTTCTTATACTCCACACAGACCTCTTCAAACACCCAGTGGGAATTGTGGCTGCTCAGTCACTACCTGCAAATTGCTCTCTGTAGTTACAATATCAGGACAAATGCCTTGATTAAAGAGAGACTGATCTACATGATGCTGTTTTCCCACCAAGATAAAACATTTGGGATTAAATTTCAGGTTCCTCTGAGGCTGTGAGATGCAGCACACCAACCACAGTCACGACTGGGAACTTCTGGTGGAGCAGCCAAGGTGGTCCATGTTCTTCCCAGGCTTGTTAACAACCAACATGGCAAAAACAAGGAGTCACAGAAACAGCTATAACTGTTCTATACATTTTACATGTTGTTTTAAGAAACAGAGGCGTTGCGCTTACGAACAAAAATAGATTTACATAGATTCACCAATTTCTTAATAAAAATTACTCCCCGGCTCCCAAAGCCAATGCTGACCATAACCCCCCCAGTCCCAAATCTAGTCAGGGATATAAATATGGAGCTCCACATTCGTGGCTATTACAAAATTGAAAGAATCAGAGTTACTGATTTATGCTTCAAGAGAAGCCCTCCCCCTCCCCTCTTTATATTAGAAGAAAGTGGAAATTAAAACTAAAGAGCTCTGAGCAATTTTAGACTTGGTGCCAAAGCAGAGGAGGACAGAGACCTTCACAAAATATGGGGGCATTGCCTTTATATGTAATAGTTTAATAATTTAACTGAGGCAATTTTCTTTCTGGAATCCAAACCCAAAACCTTGCCAGGAAAATGTTTTTCCTAGGTCAGGAACCGTTCATAGCAAGACACTTACTAGGAAAACAAAGTCACAGCAACGTGTCCAGATCTGAGGAGCCCCAACAAGCACTGAAGTCCAAGAATGGTTCTCCCCAGTAGGTTTAAAGTTACAGATCTAATGAGGACAGAGTGGCTTGTACAGTATGTGTGATTTCAAAGTAAAATCAGAGTATTACACATAATGTTATGCCAAGTACCATAGCAACAGGAAGGCAACTTCTAAGAAATGCTAATGAGCTGAGCTGTTCTGCACAGCCCCAACCTGGCCAAGCGAAAACAAACATAGCACTTCAAATTCACTACAAGAAGCTCACACATTCCTGCTAGTAAAATTCCCCAGTATAAAATACCTTATCAAACCACCACAGCAGGAAAGGGCAGAGGATCGGTATGGGAGGCACTTCTGGAACAGCCTCACTGCCCCCCAAAAACACAGTCCCACAGGACTGACACTACTCTGGCTGAAAACCAGTGGCAGAACGGGGATGTCCAGGGTCCCTCTGCTCTGGACTTGAGCAGGATCACCACAACCCAGCGGATGAGGGACCTGCTCTGAGCATACAGTCACGAGGTCCAGAGGCAGAGGAAAACTTGATGAAATTAGGAAAAAAGCCCCCAAACCCAAAATTCAGATGATTTGCTAAAGAACACAAAACACATGCACAAAAAGGAAAGGGTAAACAAGACAGAATCATTCCAAACACAATATGTGGCCAATCAAATGACCACAATTCAAGGATTTATATTTCAGGTTAAGACAAGGAAAGAATAATGCAGCAAGTACTTGAATAAATCAAGCTGATACACAACCAATTGGCCTAATGAGGTTCAGAAATTTATCCAAAAGCTGGATTAAGCAAATGCAGAGCTGCAATGTAATTCCTGAGGTGTGGGGTGAGCACCCTTGGTGAACCTTTATGAGGCAAGGAAAGCACAAGAGGAGCCAGGGAATTGCACTCCAGCCCATTTCTCTCCAATGCCCATAAAAATGCTGATCAAGCAATCGAAGGTGTGAGAGCACCTGGAAGATAACAAGGAGATGAGCAGTTGCCAACTGGCTGGTTAAGAATAGATTGTGTCAGGTCAGCAGATCCTGCCCAGAGCAGGGAACACCAGCAGATGCTGTTTGACCAATGTCCCCCACGCACAAACAAGCTGGGCTTGGCTGAAAGCTGCCTTAGGTGAGGACCCTGTGCCTGTAAGACTGTGCTCAGGGCTCTGCTGTCCCATCTGTTCAGCTGGGCACCAGTCCTGGGCCTGCTGCTGGAGGAGGGAGTGGGTTTGTTAACATCATTATCAGAGATGAGAACCCTGAAATAATCCAGATAAATTGAAGAAGTGGCCTGAAAACTGGACAGAACTAACCAGGAATGAGTTAAACGCTCATGAACCCAGTGAGGTGGTGAGATGGACATTTTGTGGAGGGTGACCGGGGTTGCTGGAGTTAAACCCTTCCCCCAAGGGTCCTGCTGTCACAGGGAAGAGAAGTGCCTAGAGCCAGGTATATGGAATCACAGAATCACTGAGGGCGGAAAAGTCCTCCCAGACCATTGAGTCCAACTGGCACCCAATCCCCAACTTGTCACCCAGCCCAGAGTACCGAGGGCCACATCTAGTTGTTCCTTGGACACCTCCAGGGATGGGAACTCTACCACCTCCCTGGGCAGCCTCTTCCAATGCCTGACCAGCCTTTCCAGGAAGAAATTCCTCCTGATGTCAACCTGAACCTCCCCTGGCACAGCCTGGCATACAAACAGGCAGCAAAAATAATCCTTCCCCATCCTTGGTAATACAACACTTCACCTGGTGTGTTAGTTCAAAGATTTAAAGACATGGTGACGACAGGAAGGTGAACAAGGAGGGCACAGGTTCACTGTCTGAGAAGAGACTGAAGGAGAGACTGATCTCCATTCCCCAGGGGACAGGTGAGGAATGGGACTGTGATTCTGCGAGACAGAGTCACATTAGACACTGTGAAAAATGTCCAGTTAAGGACTGTGACTGAGGAGAGTTTGCTGCCATCACTGGAGGTGCCTTACAGAGGGACTGGGCAAACACCTACTGGGACTGTGGATTCAGTGGCAGAGCTCACAAGATTAATACACGTTATCATACCATATATCCACTTCCAGTTTCTTTTCTCGATATTTTCAAGGCCTAATAGAAAATACCCATGCAAAGAGATGCTGCAGCAAGCAGACAAGGCTCAATATCTGGAATATTTTGAGTTTTCTTTGTAGTGGTGTTGCCGGCCGCCTGCAAAATGTTTCAGATGAGCTTTCTCTTCATGGCACATGGGAGGTAGGAGAACTGCTGCAGGTTGAACCCAGGCTGCAAGAGACATTAGTTCTTCAAAGCAACTCGTGCCAAAAAACTGCTTGGGAATTCAGGCCCCAAGAAGAAGCCCTGTCCTTCCTCCTCCAGTGCTGCCAGAAACACTCCAAGGCATCCAAACCAGCAGACCCAACAGACCCAGAGCTCTGTGGTGTTGCCGGCCCCAGTTGGGCTCCCTCAGCACAGGAACTCTAATAAAAGATGCAACTCTAACAGAACTGTCCAAGGAACAATTACAGGAAAGCAACCCCTAGCATAAATTATCTTTAAAAAAAAAGGGAATCCTGCAATACCACTCCAGTTTAAAACCCACATTTGCTATTTATTTAGATAGCTGACAGTTTTAAACGGATTAAAATAAATGCCAGTTTCCTGATGCACCTATTCCATCCTTCAGTCTCTCAGCATGGCCTCAGCTCTTTTAGAAATTCCAGGATTTAGCAGCTGCCTTCAATATTTTAAGTATGACACTAACAGAACAGAAGAGAATCAGTGGAGTGACAGTAGCACATGGAGAGTTTCAGACCAGTTTTCAGATGACATATTAAATCCAGGCACTGGTTCATTGAAAGCAGGGTTCAATATTATAATCTATAAATCAGTATTTGCTTTACAAAATGTAATGGAAAATGCTAATAGGATTTACTGGAGCAATGAAATTGGATCACGTCTTATCTATTTGAACTTGATTTGGTACCATATTCCTTCGTCATCAGCCAGCAGCTTCAATGACTTTTCTCCTCTCCTTCCCCACCCCATCCTCACAGAATTCAGACATAACCTCAGGCCACCACTTCTCAAAGGGAAATTAGGGGGGATAGACATAAATCAAGTAGAGAATGTAGATTATGCAATATCAAGCAGTATAATGAAAAACTCCTGTAAAGTCATTAGAGCTATAACGTGTGCCTGAGCTCGTTGTTTATGTAGGGTGGGAAGCTGCCCAGCCAAGAAACTTGAATTTCAGAAAGTAATTTAAACCTGGTAATTTTCTTGTCCATGCTTGGGTGACTGAACACCCGCTGTATCGATGAATATCCGTGTTCAGAATTATGCTTCTATCCACGGGAACCTCTCTGGGCTCATTGATATATTCTATTAACTGGGCACAATAAAGCCTTGATTTATTCCTGGTTATCAGGGCTATGGGAGAGAACGTTCCCTTTAACAACAGGGATATGTATGAAAAGTAGTCAAAGGCAGTTAAGTGACGACATTCACACAAATGTGGCTCTGTGTGCTGGGGCGGGGGGAGGTGTAGCAGGCACAAGACACAGTGGGGGGACACAAGAGATGGAACAGGGATTACCCACACTCTGAGATGAAGTGATGCTTCTGCAGAACATGACTGTCCAGACCCCATCAGGTCATTCAGGTTGCCAAAGCAGGAATCACAGAATCCCAGCCTGGTTGGGGTTGGAATGGACCATCTTGTCCCACACTGTGCCTTGGGAAGGGATAATTCCCCCAGACCAGGTTGCTCCAACCTGTTCTGATTTGGAGCATAAGCCACACAAGTTACTTCCAAGAGTATTTTCTATCATAAGCACTCCAGGTGGGACAGGTGACGGACATTTGTGAAATTCCAGGATCCCTGTGAGACTAAAGGAGCAGAGTTGGGTGTGTTGGTCACAGTTTAAGTGTTGCCTACCAAAGAACTGAGTCATGAGTAAATGGAATTAAAAGCATATGGAGGGGACCTGGCAGATGGGCAGAATATCCCTGCACCAGGAGTACAATTATGGAGTGACACTGGAGTGGGTGAGAGCAGCAGCAGAGAAAAATGACAGAATAGTTTAGATTGCAAAAGCCCTCTAGGAGCATCAAGTCCAACCATCCCCCAGTACTGCCAAGGCCACCATTAACTCATGTCCCCAAGCACCAAGGAAAAGAATGGAATTTTTGGAGGTATGTGAAAGGAGAAAGCCTTGCTCTTCTCAGTTTAAGAGAAATGAACAAATACCTTTAAAGAAGAAACAGGATGGAAGGACATTTGACAAAGGAAACTGTCCAACCAGGACATTCAGAGGAACTGAAGGCTTCCTCTCTTTTTTATTTCTTTTTTAAAGAACTTTGCATATTTAAACCTGAAAATAAATTTGATACAAATTTCTTTCAAATAGTGACCAGTAGGCAAAGTGTAGCTCTCCTAAACGAAACATCTGGCTTGCATTGATGGAAGCTGTCCTGCCAGGCCAGCTCAGCAGTGAAAGGGTTCCACTGGTTTGGAGGCAGGCACAACATTCCTGCTGAACAGCGCTGCCCACCCAGGCTGCCCTGGGCAGAGGAAGTCACCCCCTCACGTCCCACCCACCTGGAACAATGTGCCCATGGCACTGATCATGACACATGAGCTCTGCCAGCACCCCCCACGCCTGGCACAACACTCTCCCAGGTGCAATGAGCTGTTTTTCTGCCTGGTCAGGATGGACGAGGATCAGTAGCAGGGAGCAGATGTTGGAAGAGGTCCTGCATTGGGCTCAGCTGGCTGGGGGCACTAAAACCCAGCCAGGTCCGTGTCAGCAATCAGCTGACTATGGCTGATCACTCAGATGCACAAATTGTTTCATGCCATAATCACATCCTACTTCTACATTGCTTCCATTTTATCCCTGTTCCCTCCTTCTTTAGTGTAGTGGGTTGACCCTGGCTGGATGCCAGGTGCCCACTAAAGCCACACTCTCTCTCCTCTGCAACTGGACAGAGGAGAGGAAAAAAAAACAGCTAAGGATTTATGAGTTGAGAGGTCAGTTACTGATTACCTTTACGGGCAGAACAGACTCAAAGTGGGGATAGTACTAAAATTTATTACTAACAGGATAAGAGCTAAAGAATGAGAAATAAAACAATCTTAAAAACACCTTCCCCCCACCCCTCCTTCCTTCCATGTTCTCCCTCCTCCCCCCCAGTGGTGCAGAGGGATAGGAATGGGGGTTACAGTCAGTTGTTGTTTCTGCCTCTGCTCAGGGAGAGGAGTCCTTCCCTTGCTTCCGTGGGGTCCCTCCCATGGGAGACAGTCCTTGGTGGACCTCCCCGATGTGAGTCCATCCCACAGGCAACAGTTCTTCCCAAACTGCTGTGGGTCACTCCTCCATGCAGTCAGTCCTTCACAGATGAGCTCTACCGATGTGGGTCNTCCTCCATGGGCTGCAGGGGCACAGCTGCCTCACCATGGTCTGTATCAGGGGCTGCAGGGGAACCTCAGCTCCAGTGCGTGGAGCAACCTCCTCCCCCTCCTTCTGCACTGACCCTCGTGTCTACATTATTGTTCTCACTCCACTCTTCCCTGTCTGGAATTCTTCCTGTGCAGCAATCTTCTGTTCTTAAATATGTTATCACAGAGATGATACTATTGCTCCTAATTGGCTTGGCCTTGGCCAGCAGCAGGAAGCCCATCCTGGAGCTGGGTGGCATTGGCTCCACCAGACAGGGGAAGCTGCTTCTAGCAGCTTCTAATGGAAGCCACTGACCCCCTCTCTCCCCCCCCCCCCAGTCACAACCCAGCCACAAAAACCCATTACATTTAGTTACAAGAAATATTACAAAAATAAAATACTCTGCATATTCCCAGTGCAGGCTCAGAAGTTTGCCTGAATCCCATATAATGCCATGTGAATCCACCCTACGGCCAAGGATGCTCCCAGCTTATCCCAGTGGCTGAACTGGGACAAAGAGCAGCTTTATTACTTTATTCTTTACACTTATTCTTTTCTGAGCTTGTTGGTTGATGGAATAACCTGGACAAGTTTCTCTCTGTAGACAGAGGTCCCTTACACCACATGCTGCAGTTGGACCTGAGCATTCCTTTGCTTGTGGCACGTACCAAAGAGGAATGGGACCTCCTGAACCTGCATTTCCTTCAACACACACACTTTCTGCCATTGCTCCCTTGGCTCACTGCTCAGGGAGAGCAAATCCCATCCCACCTGGCCACAACCATCACTCCCACAGAGAGACCTGGGGTGGCTGGTGCAGGAATGAGCCACCACTGCTCAGCTTTACCTTCCTGGCACTGTCAGAGTCAGTTGTTCTCATCACAAAGCTATCTATATCACCTATAACACCCAGGGCAGGCCTGGGCAAACATCTGCACAGGTTCACTTACTGACAGTCTTGCAGTAGCAACTCACTGCACAGAAAATAAAGGCCACTTGTTCCACCAGACACTATTCATTGTGGTTTTCCCTCCCACAAAGGGCAAACCACACTGTTTTTTAGAGCACTGCCTGTTTTTGGAAATGCAGCAAAGCTGAGACAGGTGGAAACACATCAATGAGGGCAAAGAAGCAGCAACAACAGCGATGGACTCGGAGTGAGGCCCCTCAAGCTGCCCTCCTGTTCAAGTCTGTCCTTGTGACTGATGATCACATCCCATCACACCTGAGCCTCAGGACCTGCAGGCAGCGTTACCAAGCAGCACAGAACTGGGGTCAGTGTCACCCAGCAGCCTGTGGGACCCAGTACACCATCAAGCTGTTCTGTAAGTGCCTTGATCCACAATGTTCCTGGGCAGCAGGAACTACAAGAGCCCTAGTGTCAAATGAGGACAGTCTGGTCATGAATGAACACCCCCTGAATTCCCTCATGACACAACTGGCCCCAAGCAGTAACCAGGGGACAAGGGGCTTTGCTGCCCATATCAACAAGGACAGTGTCTGTGGAGGAGACACAACGCTGACATTTGTGACCAGTAAAGCTGCCACAGCAATTCTAAAGCCAGAAACTGTTACAAATGACAAGCTGGATAATTGAACTTAATCAAACAATATTAACTGTTAGAATGAACAAGAGAAATTATGCACATTTTCTTTCCTCTCTTTTTTTTTACATGTTGGAGGGAAAAAAAATGTTTCACATCATACCAAGTGCTAAATGAAATTCCGCTCCAAGCTGAGAACACCTTGGTGTGGAAGTCCCAGGTGGTCCAACCTGACAGGCTTCAGGGACAGGTACCAGACAGCCTTGAGGGCTCCTGGTGTCCCCCACTACCCCCATGCAATCATATGAACAGCCTGCCGTCTCTACTGGGAATATTTCAAACTTCCTTAGAGACTGATCCAACCACCCAAACAGTTTCTCATCTCCTTATACACCACAGCAAGTTAAATCAGGAAGATCTCAGCCCAACAACCTCAGCAGCCACCAGAACCTACTCTGATAATGACTCAAAACAGAAGGTTTGCACCTCAACCTCCTTGGTGACATCAACCCAGCCATGATACAGCACAGCTCCCTTTGCCACTATAACACAAACCCTAACACTACAGCTTCACCACTGCACCAGACTTTCCTCCTCCGCCGCTTCTCCACCGGATTTAGGGAATAAAAAGCAACATGACTTACAGTTTACTGTGACTTTTACTTTTTTCACATCTGGGACTGAGACATCATTTTCTGCACTGCATTCGTATTCCCCCGCCTGGTCTCTTGTAATTCCATAGATGTCCAAGTACTGCCCGCTCTCGAAGGGCTTTGCTGAAATGAAACAATCAGAGAAAGAAATTATTGGAAGCTTCAACACCTGACCAGCATTCAGAAGATTTAACACAAACCCAAGGCGAGCCAGGAGCTGCAGCAGCCTTCACCCAGAAACCCCACTCTGAGGTGAGCTGAAAGCCCCCTCAAGCTCCTGGAGCTGAGCAAAGATTCTCTCCTGCCCCACAGTGATGCTCAGACACATTCAGATACACATGAGTAATTTGCACCTGATGGGCTTCACAGAATAGAGAAGCTGTGGCTGCCCCATCCCAGGGAGCATCCAAGACCAGGTTGGATGGGGCTTGGAACAACCCGGGATAGTGGAACATGCCCCTACCCATGAGAGGTTACAGAATTAGGTGCACTTCAAACCCCCTCCAACTGAAAGCCATTTGCTATTCCTGCCTTAAAAGCTTCTGCATCCATTAGGGCTGATGGTTTGCACCTGGGCAGAGCCCAGCAGCTGAAGGGACCATGAGCGATTCCTGGAGCAGCTGATCTGTCCCAGCTGCCCATCACAGCTGCCCTCACTAGTCAGGGACTATTTGTCCTTGTTATGTCAACCAGCAGAGCATGAAGCTGGATGGTGAACGCCCCAGGGCTGCCAGAGCCAGGCGTGTCTGGGAGGGAACCAGTGGCTGATCACCTCTGACAGGGGGCAGTGGGTGCAAAATGGGTCATTGCACCTCCTACCTCCAGGGAAAAAGCTCTTCCAGGCTTCCTTACCACCCACTCAGTGCTTACACGTTGTGCCCTAATAAAAATTTCATCATATTAGTCAAAAATTAATGTAGAGCTCTCCTTTCCCAAAGGAGCCAAACCCAGGAAAGGGGATCCTCAGTGTTTGCCTTGCTACACAGAAATAAGGACAGTCTGAGCGAGCGATTCGGAGCACAGGCAAAGGTCTGTCTGCTGGGAAGCAACAGGAAATCAAAGGGAATGTTTGTGTCTGTAAAACCTCTGTAATGCACACACAGATTGTTTCAGAGACCAGTGTCAATGACACCACTCAAGAGCTCCTTTAACTCCAGTTGACACAGCAGATACAGGCATTTCTGGAGCTCCTGAAATCCCAGTACCTCCCCAGTGTTTCCCTGCTGTGGTTCCCACCTTGCAGGGAGTGCTCTGATATCCCTCAGATGAAAACTGCTCCCTGCTTCCAAGTTCATCTCTCTATGTCTTTTAAGCAGAGTCCCCCGCGTGATGGCCAAGTAATTGGTTTAGATTCCTCACAGGGCACCCACCACATAATAAAGAAAAAAAATGTTAAATATAATTATTATTTTAACACAGTATATCACAGCAGCCATGACCACAGACGCTGGAAATTATAGGTCTAAAGGTTTAAAAGACTTGCTGGAAGTGTTTTCCCACCCAGACAAGCCTTTAATTGACTGTTAATAACTGTGCGGCTTGTGGAGCACTGAAAAAAACCCAGACTGGGCAGTGAGGACCAAGTAGGAGCTTGGTTATGTCATGTCCATCATGGTGGTGAATTAATTTGCTTATCTGCTCATGAATTAACGTTTTAAAGTGTGCAAGAGGTTCAGAACATCAATTATCACATCGTTCAGCACGGCAGCTCATTAACATGCACATGACACTGTGTCTGTCACGGGGAGGAGCCCAAGTGAGCACTGGTGGTGGGAAGTAGAAAGATAAAACTGAAATAGGAAAATTATTGTGAATTGAGGTGAATATTCATAACAGGCAGTGAAATAGTTTCTGGGATATGAGGAATTGCATAAGAATTCTTAATTGCATGATTTTTTTTCTCTTCCATGTTCATAGGAATAAATGATAAAGAACCCCTTCACCAAACAAAGCAGGTGTTGCTGTTCCCAGCATGGTCCCATCCTGCTCTGCTTTGGCCAGGCTGAAGCAATTCCCAGGAAAACTGTACTTCCTCTTGCTTTGAACAGCACAGACGGATGCAAAGTCCCTCCTGCACAGGGGTGTTGGCCCACAGAGAGGAAAGACCTTCCAGCAATTCCACTTTGGTTCAAACATCAAGAAAATTATATAAAATGCAAAATTCTTTCTTGTGTAAGGTTAAAAATAACTAAAAATGATGTGATTGTAATGCTCTCCAATGTCAGTGCTTCCTTGGATATGTGGTAGGCACCAAAACATTGTACAGCATCCCAGAATCACTGAGGTTGGAAAAGCCCTCCCAGACCATCGAGTCCAACCTGTGCCCGATCCCCACCTTGTCACCCAGCCCAGAGCACTGAGTGCCACGTCCAGTCCTTCTTTGGACACTTCCACGGATGCAGTAGCCACAGCTTCTCTGGGCAACCTGTGCCAGGGCCTCCCCATTCACACAGGGAAGAATTCCTCCCTGGTATCCCATCCAACCCTGCCCTCTGTCAGTTTAAAGCTGTTCCCCTTTGTTCTGCCACTACGGGCCCTTGTAAATAGTCTCTCTTCATCTTTCTTGTAGCTCCCTCAGGTCCTGGAAGGCCCCTGTTAGGTCACCCCAAAGTCTTCTCTTCTCCAGGCTGAACAATCCCAATTCTTTCAGCCTTCCCTCACAGCAGAGCTGCTCCATCCCTCTGATCATCTTGATGCCTCCTCTGGACTCGCTCCAGCAGCTCCGTGTCCTTCCTGTGCTGGGGCCCCAGAGCTGGAGGGCAGCACTGCAGATGGGGTCTCACCTGAGTGGGTAGAGGGGCAGAATCCCCTCCCTCCATCTGCTGGCCAGTTCATTGGTTTAGATTCCTCACAAGCCATTCACCACTTAATAAACCACCATTTCTGTTAGAATGATTCCCAAAAATGCACATTAGCCTTTTGCATGACCCTTGTATTTATATAGATTTATGCTGAGCTCTCACTCTCATTTATGCTGCAAATGCTTCTGTATTTTGATAGCGCTGGGCAGATCCAGGATTTTATGCAACTCACACACACATTCCAAAATCTTCAAATTAAGGCATTTTTAAACACTCATGTCCCCTGAAATGTTACATCCAGCTCACACAAGTAAACTCTTAGTCAATATGAGAGATGAACACTCTTAAGGAATACACTGATACCCTGTTTCATTTCCTCAACTCGCCTGCCCTGGTCTTAGCTGCAGAGATCTCCCATGGCTGTGTGGGAGCACATGGATCATGTGAGAGCACAGGCATTAAGCTGTGGGAGGGATCTGTGCATAAGTATATGTAAGCGTGTTTATGCTGCGTCACATGAACATCCATCTGAGGCAAGTTGATCCATAAGTAGCAGGAGAATAAACTGTGGATGAAGACATTGGGGAAACATGAGTTTCAGGAGACAACTCAGTTTTCTCACTGTTTTTTCCTGTGATCTCTCACAGTTCTGGGTAACCAACCCTTGCTCTGCTCTTCTGCAGCCCACAAGCATTTTATAGACTTATCAAGAGATTGGAAATACTTCTGGCTGCCTTTTCTGGCCATCAGGCCAGAATACTCCTCAGCCTTTATATCTGAGAAAAGGAAATCTGAAAATTCATTAGCAGCAGTCCCTCAGCCTAAGGTCGTGTCAGCCAAGAACTTTGATCAAAGATGAGAAAAAAGCATTGGTTGAAGTAAAAGGAACATAAACATGAGGGTGCCTCACATCCAAGGCCATTCCCAACGGGATTTTCAGAAGATCTCTTAACTAGATTGTTTATATACGTACAGATACCTAAGTAACCAGGTCTGGACAGCACAGGCGAGGAGACCAGGTTCTCCAGGAAGGGAAATGCCTGTGAAACTAAGCTTGAATGTCTATTTTCTGCCACTGACGTGTGAACTGACGTCTGATAAATCCTCACGCTTTCATTCCTCAGGAGAGCACAAGATTAAATGTGTATTTTCTCACCACACCTGTGGTTTCTGGCACAGGTGCATCACACACACACACACGGCCATATGGACCCATTCTCACAGCCTCGGATGGAGGAGTTCTGCAAGGGCAGCACTTGCCTCCCCAGTGTTAAACATGAGTCAGTATGAAGAAAAATCTGGTGCAAGTCCAGAGAAGCTCCAAAAATGTCTGAGGACTTCACCTGAACCAAGGGGGATTTATTTTTATTTTTTCCTTATTCACTAAGATATGATATAACTACAGTAAAGTCCCAGTTTATGAACTGTAAAACAGGTGGAGCAATTTTGTAGGGAGATAAAATACAAGAGATGGGCATATAGAAGGACAAAGTTGAAAGTTCCAGGGGCTGGAGGGGGTTCAGAGGCTGGTGTTTAGAGAGCTGTGTGTTCTCCCAGTGGGGGCAATGTAAATCTCAGCCAGTTATCCAGAGATGTGGTGTGGAGAAGGTGGAGTTGCTCCTACAAGAGGAGTCATCTCAGTTTTCCCCATTCTCTACCAGATTCTATCCCTGTACAGAGCCACTGTCAGGCTGCCCTAGTGCCTGAAATCATGGACTTAGTACGGTTTGGAGCAAGTGTAATTCCTTTCTTTGCTGACTTCCTGCCAAGGAACACATGGTTGGCTCATACTCCAGAATATGGACTAACCTTTCCTCCTCCACAGCTGAGAATTAATGTAAAGGAGACCCAGCTCCTGGTTAATACCTGATGCTGCCCAGAGAGGCTGTGGACTCCCCATGCCTGCAACTGTCCAAGGCCAGGTTGGACAGGGCTTGGAGCAACCTGGTCTAGTGGAAGGTGTCTCTGCCCATGGCAGGGAGTGGAACTGGATGGGCTTTGAGGTCCCTTCCCACCCAAAGAAGTCTGGGATTCTGGGAATTTAAATCCAGTAAACCAGATTTTACTTTAGAAGAAAAAAGTAACCCCTCCTGAGATAGGTTTGACCTGCATGTCATATATGGGTATTGATGTTCCTGTATATCAGACCCCACTCTGATCTTTGCGGATCTGTTCAAAACCCTGTGATGACCACAGAAAATTAAAACTGTGTAAGGAAGAACTGGGCAATGATCCTTTTAATAAGAAAGCTACATGATTAAATCTCACTCAAGCTATTTATAATTCATGACTGAATGTGGGCATTTGGCTCTTGGGAAGGGGCTAATTATTCCCAATAAAGGCCAATGCCTACAGTGGCTTTTGGAAGAGCCTTGGTCTGTCAGTCAGCTGGAGGCTGAGGGTGCTCTGGGGATAGGGAGCAGGAGGGATGGGGAGCAGGTGGGATGGGGCAGGAGAAGTCTCAACAGGACCACATGGATGTTCACCCTGGGATAAAGGACTGTGGTCTCAGGTGGTCTGACAGTTTTCCTTCCTTCTCTTCCTATATCAAAATGATGTTCTGAAAATGATGACCTACTATTTAGGTACTGATTATCTGTTTGGCTCAAATAGATTTGTTGACCCCTCCCATTTGATACAACTCTTCTGTTGGTAGTTTGTTGAGAATGAAAGTGTAATTAAAGTTAAATGAATCACTAATAACTTTTTTCCCCATATTGTTTCATATCCCATGGCTATATCATTTTTTTTAAATATGCATTTAAAAAAGCATTATTAGTAGGTTTAAAATATGATTTATTAATAAAAATGCCCAGAAGAAATGATTCTATGAATTAAAGCAGGAGGAACTGCAGGTCTGGTCGGGATGACCACAGCAAACACTTGTGCTACCAAGTGACAGCATAAAAGGCAACAGGCAGAAACTGATGCTCAGGAAATTCCAGCTGAATATGAAGGAGGAGAGGATGCCTCCAGAGTGAAAATAGAAGCATCTTGATGCATTTTAAAGATTATCTGTTATGTTTGTCTAAAAACTTTGTGCAAGCCCCAGATTTGTCACACTTGGTTCAAAAGACCAGGATCTCCCAAAAAACCATGAGGGACGTTGTACAAAGGGAAGTAAAAAGAGGCTGAAAAGTTGGTTTGGTTCTGAACATTAAAGACTTTGTTTCACTGAAATATCTCCTGAGAGTTATACACTACTCACTCAAAAGTGCAATATTTCTCACATAAAAATGAACTAATATCTGTGGGAATAAGCTCAGCCTGTATTAAAATTCTCATTCTTGTTGCATTTTATGAGTTGTTAATGAGTTCATCTACTCTTATTGAAAAGTAAGAAATATTTTCCATTTTTTACAAAATTTTCAAAAAAATAATCATAATCATCCTTTTTTCTGTGCAATGATTTTGGACAGTTTTAGTTTGTATTTCACCAAATTGTGATCATGCTCTTGTTTCTCAGTTCCTTCACATAACCCCAATTATTTGGCCATCTTAAATTGAATATTCTTCTGACAACTGTATTTTAACAAGAATATTTTTTTTAAGATTTTAAGAAGATCTGAGGATTCCTGGGAATACCTTTAATTGTTCCTGCAGGGATGCTCAAACTTCTGGAACAGTCCTGATTAAAATGACATTTTTCTGAGTCTTCCTCAGAAACACCCTGACCCCAGTGCAATGCCACCTCACCCCAGAGTAATGGCTCGTGGTACTAAATGTCACTTAACCGGATCCTAATGCTAAATCTCCCAAGAATGGTACTTACAAGTCTCATTAAAAAGAAAAGGCCAAAATTCCCATAACCTAAAACCAGAAGGCACTGTCTTTTTTAAGGGAGATCTGTGATTTGGAAGCCCCTTTATTGCTTGTCCAAAGGCAAAGGGAAGAAACCCACCCAGCAGTTTATCCTGGGTGCTTTGTTTGCTGTGCTGTCTTTAAACTGTTAATTAATCCCTCATTACTCTGTGCAGAGCTCCACACTGTTCCCTCAGAGCTCTTGGGAAGCTGCCAGCCCTGTGTTTGATATGAGGGAACCATTGATTTACTGACATGCCAAGCCTTTATCAACTGAGAAATGGCCCTCCAGGACCATGAGCCAGGCCATTAAATGCCTATAAAATATTAATCACAAATCTTTAAGTCCCTAAGGGGTTGTAGGATGGCCCGACCCTCCTCTGCAACTCCCATGTGCCCTTCGCTGCACCATGCACATCATGTTCCTCCTGTAAGGTCTGACAGAATACCCTGGGTGCCCCCTGAGCATGAGTCTCAGGGGATGCCTGTTTTAGGTGTTTTCCAGGAACATGCTCATCCATGCCCAGGATGCAACCAAGGAAGCCCTTGGGCAGGAGGGAGGGGTGGGAGGTGCTGCTCCAGCCCAAGCCCTGGTGCTGTGCCTTTGGTCTTAACAGGGTACTGTGCCAAGCCTCCAGGCTGGGAGATTCCCTGACTCCTGGGGATCCTGTGCAGTGCTGATGGTTGGGAAAAGCAGGAATCCCTGTTCAAGGAAAAAATCCAAAGCTATGGTTTTGTGTAAAGCACCCACCATGGAGCAGTAAACCTTGAGCTGCTTCCACAGGGGGCACAGAATGAGGAGTTTAAAACAAGGAAGGAAAAGGAGGGTTGTTCCCTATAAAATCATCCAGAAGCAGGACACAAAGGCTTGGTAAAGCCCCAAGGAATCTGAGCTCTAAATTAACCTGATCTTTGTCAGGGGAATGTGCTGGCATTGAGGCATTCCAGTGAAACCATTGAGGCATTCCTGCAGGAATCTGGGACAGGACAAGTGGGAATGGCTTCCCACTGCCAGAAGGCAGGGTTAGATGGGATATTGGGAAGGAATTCTTGGCTGTGAGGATGGTGAGGCCCTGGTACAGATTGTGGCAGAGAAGCTGTGGGTGGAATGAGATGGGCTTTAAGGCTTCTCCCAACCCAGGCTGGGAGGTCCAGGTTCTCTGAAACCGCCTGGTACCAACATGTACAACACACATCCAGGAGGCCACGTGCATGTTTCTCTGGAGAGCACATCCCTGTCCTTCCTTGCTCCCAAAGTTGTCCTGGAGAACACTGGCAGATTCCAGCAGTGAGTGAGTGGCAGCAGAGCTGACAGCTCTGGGCAGGCCCCTCCTGCCTGGCCCCTCTCCCATGGCACAGGTAAACCCTCCCTGGTCTGGGACAGTCTTAGCCCTCTGCTGATCCTCCCTGCCTTGGTCTGTCACTGAAGATTCCCTGGCTCATCTCCAAACACTTACAGCTCAGTTGCGGGAACAGATGTTTGTGCTCAGGCCGGTAATGCTTCACCTGACCTGGGAGCACTGCGCCAGCGCTGGGATGGAGCTGTTCCCTGCAAGATGAGTAATGATGGCACGAGGGAGGAGTAGCTCTGTCAGTGCTCATCAGGTCAAATCACTGAATCATTTCACATTCTGCTGCTCAGGCACCTAAAGGGAACCAGCTTTGCTTTGGACCTAATGCAGCAATAAATCTCCTCCCTTTAGGAAGGTGACTGCATGGCATTGTCTCCAGTGGGGCAGGATCTCACTTCATTCCCCGGCCTGTGACCCCTTCGGCTCCAGCCCCAAAGGATCATCTCCTGCAGGACATCACCTCAATGAAAGCAAAGTTCTATATGAGAAAGCCCCTCACTGCCTTTAGGGCTGTTCCCAAGCAGCTGACACAGTGATTGGGAACAGCAGCTCCAGGTACTGCAAACCCAAACCCATGAAAGTAAAAAAGGTGGTTGAAAAAGAATTCTTTGATAGATGGGGGTAGGAACACGATAATTTTTAAGGTCCTTTTCAACTTGAACCATTCTATTTACAAGAGCCTGGAGTGACAGGACACAAGGGATGGCTTCAAACTGGCAGAGAATAGGTTCAGATCAGATATTAGGAAGAAATTCTTCCCACTGAAGGTGGGGCCCTGGCACAGGTTGCCCAAAGAAGCTGTGGCTGCCCCATCCCTCGGAATGTCCAAGGCCAGGTTAGACAGGGCTTGAAGCAACCTGGGATAGTGAAAGGTGACCCTGGCCATATGCATGGGGCTTTGGAAGGAGATGAGCTTTAAGGTTCCCTCCAACCCAAACCATTCCAGGATTTGGTGAACCAGGAGAAAATAATCACTGGGTTTGATCTACGTGGGACAAAACAGCTTGAAGAAAGAGGTCCTTCAAGCCAGCAGGATTGCCAGGCTGTTTGACACACTGCTAATTGAACTTGGAATTGCAAAGTTGGGAAATGCAGTTTGACAGAGAAATCCTTCACATGATGTGGCTGGTGCTGAGAGCAGCTTCACTGTGCACAGGCAGCAGCCAAGGGAACGCTGGGGGAGACCAGCTTCTCACTGATCACAAATTGCACAATGTACAATTACATTGGCATGAGGGGAAACTGGTGTGAAATGACCTCATCAGCAATATCTGCTCTATGTTTAGAATTTATTAAGAAAAAAGAAACAAGATAGAAACTCAAGTTTCTAAAACTTTCACTTTCAAACCTATTTTTAAGTGAGAGATGACACATTTTAAAAGATTTCACCATTTGTACACACACAAAGCCCTTGGAATCTGATAATAATCCATGTCAGTTAAGTATTTTCAGCCTAAAAATCCAAGTTTGAAGTACTTGCACTTGAACAAAACACTTCTCATTTCTGTCACGTGTGGACACATCTGAGAGGTGGCGGCTCTGCAGCAGAAGGGCGAGTGGAACAGAATCTTTGACATTGGCTGGCTCAGGTCAAGCTTTGTTTGTCTCTCAGCATTTAGGGAGAGTTTTAAAAAACCCTCTTTGCTTCTCCCTCAGAGAAGGACCTGAGTGTTGTGCAGCAGTGGGACTGTGGAAGGGCCCTGCTGCCCAGGGACTGGCAGTGCCTTTTGTCCACAATGGAATCAGCTCCAAGGCTCCTTCCCCACCAGCCCAGCCCAGTAATTGCAGAGCTCTGAAGATGAATTGCACTAATACATGGTCAGGCTGTGATGATACATTAATGCAATATATCTCCACAGCTTTAGGGCTGTCCAGGAGCAGCGGGAGGGGCATTACAGTGCCTTCAGTCCAATCACATCCTGCACACGTGGCAAATGGGAGAGGGAAAGGAACAGGGAGAGGAGGGAGACAAGCCATCATGTGAATGTGTTCAAGTCTAAACTCAGCCTAATTTCTGCCTAAGTGAGCACTACCACTGTTTTCCTCCGTATGGGTGAAAAATCTGTTATTCTGTATATGCTAATCAGTTCTTACAGGACTTTTGGGGGTTTGTCGGGTTATACTGGAAATGTTTCTTTGTCATCATTCCCTGGAACTAGGATAGAATGAACAATGGGTCTCCTGGTGCTGGGATTTGCCTTCCACTCAAAGTGGGAAGATCTGTGTTTATTCAGCTAAATTCACTATTTCTGAAAATCTATTTTTCCAAACGCATCCCTGAATCCAGTTCATCCTGTTTGGGAAAATAACTGAAAGCTGGACAGGGAACAATGGAGATATAACTGTGAGAAAAGAAGCAAGAGAGCAGGGAAGAACTGGAAAATATGGAACTTGAGGTAACCAGGGATCATAGAATCCCAGACTGATTTGGGCTGGAAGGGACCCTACAGCCCACCTTATTCCATCCCCTCCCATGGGCAGGGACACCTTCCACTATCCCAAGTTGCTCCAAGCCCCGCCCAACCTGGCCTTGGACACTTCCAGGGATGGGGCAGCCACAGCTTCTCTGGGCAACCTCTGCCAGGGCCTCATCATCCTCACAGCCAAGAATTCCTTTCCAATATCCCATCTAAATCTCCCCTCCTTCAGCCTAAAGCTATTTCCCTTGTCCTGTTACTGCACCCTCTGAACATCCCAATCCCTCTGCAGCTGGGAAACCTCCCCTCTGGAAACTTTTGTCAAAACTAAAGTGGAAAGAATTTTGACATAACAGCACCTGAATTTTGGAATGCAGAAACATTTTATCAAAAGATTTCTGAATGTCTTTTGCTGGTTTTGCTGCCAGCAGAGCTCTGCCAAACCCTCAGTGTAACCCCCCCACACACACGTTGGACATACAAGTGCTAAAGCTGGAGTTGTGTCAGAACTGAATTCTTTAACATTCTGGTTTCATTCTTAAACTATCGATGATGCACTTTGCTCTGAAATGTCAGAACAAAATAAGTAATACCTGCAATTTATTCGGGTGACATTTCAACAATACAGATTTCCAGATTACAAACTGCAGCCTGAGCGTTCCGCTGAGTGTGGAGATTTGCTGCATTTACATAATGGGGCTGTGTAATGAATATTTATATAATGAAACCATTTACATAATGACTGCAAGTTAAACATGCACAATAAAGATTCCAGGCCAATGATTTACAGACCGAGTTTAAAAATCACCTCAAAATGTATTTTATTTTTATTCCTACGAAAGGTTCAATTTATCTCATGTTCCAAAAAATTGAATCCGACCTCATGCAAGTCAAGGCTGTGTCGATGTAAATCATGATCATATCCTGGAATTAGTCTACATTGAGTCATTTGTATTCAGAGATTTCAGTTCCTTATCTTTTAGCAGCAGCTTTGACAAACAATTTGAGAATATTCTAAATATGCTTGGTTAATATAATTTAGTACTGGATTTGAGATGCAATGCTTCCCTGTGAGCCTCATTAGTGCCACTGGGAATTACAGAGGAAAACTGGGAGAAATTAGAAAGTGCAGATGAAGCTGATGTTTAGAGAGAAATGAGGTGCTGCAGACAGAATATAAACCATTACAGAGATCTGGTGTTTGCAACTCTCTTGCATTTCCTTTTCTAATAAATCCAGGCTTTGTGTTTGCCAGGCTGATGTTCCCTGGGCTGTGAGAGCCATTTGTAACTGTCTGCACCCGGAACATGCACCTGAGCACAGGAGTGTTACTGGAATGGAAAAAGTCTCCTTTATTTGTTGCACTAGCAAAACATGTGCTGGAAATTGTACCTTTGCTTCCATCACGTTTTACAACATTTTTGAGCAAGAAGTTATTTGGATCCTGTGTTCTCCCATTCCAGACCGAGCTGCATCCGTTAATCAAGCAGGAGACACCAAAGGCACGTCCCAAGGCACAGAATCCCAGAATCACTGAGGTTGAAAAAGAGCTCCAAGGCCATCAAGTCTAATATGTGACCAATCCCCACTTTGTCACCCAGAGCAGAGCACTGAGTGCCACATCCCAGTGCTCCCCCTTGGTGCCCACCACTTGGAAAAGGAGGGTTTGTGGGGATGCAGGTCTGTGACATGGCATCTGCAATGAGTTTGCCAGGCCTCAGCACTGAGGCACATCAGGGCATCTCTGCCTGGGCTGTCCAGCTGTGCCACGTCAGCCCAGGAGCTCTCCCTCCCCTCAGAGACATCCCTGCCTAGTCTGTGGTACCTTTGCCTCTTTTTTGTCTCCCATGGGCACCATAAACTAAAAGAGGAGAGATTTAGACTAGAGACTGGGAATAACTTCTTGGCTGTGAGGGCGGTGAGGCCCTGGCACAGGTTGCCCAGAGAAGCTGTGGCTGCCTCATCCCTGGAAGTGTCCAAGGCCCGGTTGGATGGGGCTTGGAGAAACTTGAGATAGTGGAAGGTGTCCCTGCCCGTGGCAGAGGGTGGGACTGGATGAGCTTTAAGGTTCCTTTCAATTCAAATCAGTCTCAGATTCTGTGATTCTATTCATATTCCTTTCCAAGAAGGGGTGAGAAGGCAGAGTGAAGCAAGAATTGGACACCTAAAGGGAAACCAAAGAGAGGCTACACCTGCCTGCCCTTAGACACCTTATGTGGCGGGAACAGCTCCTGTGGGAACACCTCCTGTGTACCCACAGTTTGCTGTGCTGGGCACTTGGCAGGAGCACCCTGAGCACCCCCATTGTCTCTCCTCATTCCACAAGATCTTCCAAGAGTGTTTGCCTCAAATTCCATTTTCAGTTCTCACTGTGGTAATGGATGAGCACACCTTTTGTCGTTCCTAGCCCTTTCGTCAAGATACAGAGCCAGGGGCTCACTGGAGGCCCTTCTGATTACCTGCATTAATTTTCATGGAGTCATTACGGTTGAAATACCCTGTAAACTCATCAAGTCCAACCACAGCCCCAGCACTGCCAAGGCCACCACTCACCCATGTCCCCAGGTACCACATCTTCATTTTGCCTGAATTCAGGATGAGGAGACTCTGCCTATTCCTCAGCTCCTTCTGCAGCCTGAGTGCACTAATTCTCCTTTTCTGCTTTATCCCTCTCCAGGAACATTATAAGAGCTCCTTTCTGCAGCCACTCAATGCTTTAAGCTATTACTCTAAAGTATCACCATGGTTTCTAATAAAATTTTATTTGACATTTAGTTAAAATCCATTTTCTGCTACAACTGAATTTTTCCTCAGGTCCCTTGATGGACACTTCAAGCCAAATTCATTGTCATTGTCTTAAAGGTCAAAAGTGAGGGTTTTTTTCCAGATCTTGCTTTGTAAAGCAAACTGTTCCTCAGGATTATGAGAGGCTGTGACAGTCCATGAAAGCCTCCTTCCCTGCAATTACGTGGATTTTATAAAAGTTGTGGGAGCAAAGAAAGCCCTTCATTGCAAAATCAATCATGACTCTAGAGTCCCTGTGAAAGAACCAGTGCAATGCCAGCCCAGCCAGCTGGGAGCAGGGAGCAGCTCCTCCCAGGAACACCAAATCCATCCTAATTTCCAGAGATAGGGAGTGGGGTTCTTCATATTTAAGGTGCCCTTGTGTCTTAATTTGTGTGTTATGCTAGTATCCCAGTTTTCCCTGATGTCACCCAAAATCTGAAGGTGCTTCTTTTCTAAAGGTCCCATTAGACATGCACTTTTTAAGGCAAAAATGCTGCCACTCGTCCCACTTGTGACCCCCCAAAATGCCAACCCCATTGGGGTGGCAGCTCCACACTCACCAGACGGGGAGATGTGCCTCCAGGAGATGGAAGGCTCTGGCTTCCCTGTGGCCAGACACACCAGGGTCACGTTGCTGCCCTCGTTCACAATGATGTCACTGGAGATGCGGAATATCTTGGGAGACACTGGAATGAAACAAGGAGAAAGGGGTCATGGAAAGCCGCTGACTCAGTACAATCCCAGCAGAGCATGGAGAGCTGGGAGAGCTGTGATACCTGGATTTGCTGGGAGAGCTGGGATAGCTGGATGACCATTATTATAAAATTACAGACAGGTGTTGAACTGTAACTGTGCAAACCCTCACTGAGGTGTGAGCACAACTATTTCCATCAGGTTTGCAGAGCTCAGCCCTGGATCCCAAATGCTACAACTGAGAAAGCAGCACTCCCCTCTGTTTTGTGCAAAGCAGGGGTTGCTCTTGATTTCCCAGGAAAGATGGATGCTCTTGTTGAAAGGTTGAGCTTGCTTGTGACAGTGTGTAAAGAAGAGAAAATGAAATTGTTCTTGTACTTTTAAAAATCCAGATGCCTGTTACATCCTCCCTGTGTGTACTTGGAGAGTTGTATCTTCTCCTGCAGAAGACTAAAATACATTTATTTCTGTTGCCTCATATTGCTTTGAGGCCCCCAGCAGCACCAGGGCTAGGAAAAAAATAAGCTGGATTTTTTTTTCTTTGATTTCATCAGCAGAATTCTTCACTAACTCCATTTTCTGTACTATTTATACACCTGGACATCAGAGAACAGAGTTCCATATGGATGGAAAGTGATGGAAAACATTAAATTCCCTGTTCTTCAGGGAATGCTTTACTTGTAATGTTACAAAGGGAGAAAGGGAACTCAGGGTCCCAGCAATGAAGGCAAGAATTCTGTCTTTCAGTGTGAATCTCTCTACAGAAAAACACCCTCTCCAGACTCTCCTGAAGCCAAGAAGGTCTGATCCAGGAGAAATGTTCAGGCTTTTGTTTGTGTTTGATGCTTATCCTCAGGAATTTTACAGTCTTTCTAAGGGAAGATTGGACCCATGACATGGTGGAAGGTGGAGAGTTTTCCAAACTTACAGAGTGCAGATTAAGTGATTTTCTCTTAAGTATGTGCTCTGTTCATTCCCTAATTAACTGGGCTCCTCTTTAATCTTGGTTTTACAGCAAGGAAATGAAATAAAACCTACTAGTGTCATTACAATGACACTGCACAGGTCACATCATTCATTCATTTCCAAAATAGAATTAGAAAAGAAATGAATAAGAGATGTACATCAATTAAAATAACACACAAATAAGCACAAACATGTAGTCCTGCTGTATAATGTAATTCTGAAAATTACATACATGACACAATATGCTCTGGTACTCATGAAGAATTGTTGATATTATTATCAATTATTTCCCAGGAAGATCTTCTTTCCCATGATAGAAATTCATTTCCACAGTATTTCTGGAACCTCACAGTGTGAGACAAATCAGGATTTCTGGTATATCTGTATGCTGCTAATTTTTCTGCTATTTACTGACTGATAGGGATCATTACATTCAGATCACTCAAATCTGTGGAATTCAGTAATTATGACTTAAATATATATACATAAACACAATGGAATGTTAATATTTATTAAGAATTAAGAAATGTTTATTTTGCATACATATTTCTTCTGATACCTCTAAAGACTCTGATCTATGAGCAGATTTAGCATTTCATATCTGCTCTGCCGAGCCTCGAGTGCAGATTAAACCCATCACAGAGCTCCTCTACATTTCAACAACTACAGCCTTCCACCCATCTCACGTGGCAGCTGAGAAGGTCAGAAAAAAATTAAATATAGCAGCGAACAAACATTTATTCAGTAAATGGATTAACGAGAGGCAGAAGAAATGAGATAATAAACAAGGATGAAAGAGGAATTAAACTCTCAAGTAAATTTTGTGCAGAGGTCCAACATGGAAAGTACTTGCAGTAATCTGACTTCTCTTTTTAATGCTTTTAAATGAGAACTTTTCCATTTCAGACAAGGTGTGTTACCAAAGGCCCGGGAAGCTGCTGTGAGAGGGAAGGCTGAGAGAACTGGGGTCACTCAGCCATGAGAAAAAAAGGTTTAAGAGAGACCTTGTCACCTTGTCACAGTATTTCAAGGGTGGCTGAGGAGAACGTGGAGACTCCCTTCTTACAGGAGTCACATGGAAAAGTTGAGAGGTAACAAGAACACAAGAGGAAAACATATCACAGTAGAAACATCAGCCACAGAATCATTAAGGGGGGAAAAGCCCTCCAGGGTCATCATGTCCAATCTTTGACCAAATACCCCCATGCCCACTAAGCCACACAAGCCCCTTCCAACCTGGCCTTGGAACTTCCAGGGATGGGCAGCCACAGCTTCTCTAACCTGTGCCAGGGCCTCAGCACCCTCCAGTAACAACTACAGGGAGCTGAACATAAAGGCAACATGGGCAGTGTGTCCTCAGTGAAAGGTGGTGGAGACACCACAGTCCTCCTCCCACCACACACACCACTCACCCCTGGGTGCTGTGCACTAAGGACTCGTGACCATCTCCAGATCTCTGAAGACCTTCTCCAGATTGTCTTTGAATATACGATTTTTTTTTCCACATACACAAAGGTTCTGTAATATTTTCTGTACATCAGCCTTTTCAAATTTCAAAACCAAATCTCATTTAAATGCATCTAAATATAGCTGTGAAAATGCAAAATATGTTGTTGGCGGGGCTTTTTTGAGATGTTTATCAGAGCTGTGACTCAGCAGGTCTCGACCTGGGCTAACAATCTCCAGCAATTCATCCCACAAGCAGATGGAGCAGGTCCCTGCTCAGTCCCCACTCGCTCCTGGGCGTGGTAGTGATGGGGGCATGGGACAGACATGCTGGTAAAAGAAATGGTTCTTCTGAGGTGGCCAAGATAGTCAGGGTTAGTGGTACAGCCCTGTAAGTCTTCTCACCCCCTGGCAATGGGGGCAGCCTGCCCACAGCACACAGGCAAGCTGCATTTCCCAGGGCGAGATCATCATCTGCATCTCTGACCCCACCTTGCTGTAATGACACATTAGGGACCTTCATGGCCTGAGCCCTCTGCTGCAAAGACTGAAAGAATCAGGTGAAATATTGATTTCTCTCTGCAGACACAATAACGCATCATTTTGCTTTCCTAATATGCAGATTGATTTCATTAACCTGTGGAATATCTCAAAATCACTGACATGACACAGGAAATAGAAACTTATTCTTCTTTTTATGGCTTGGACATAATAATTAGTTTTTATGACAAATACATAGAAAAATTAGGATGTGCTTATAAGGGTTATTAAAAGCAGTTTTGAACTCCATTTGCCACTAATTGAGAATCTCTATGACTCCTCAGTTTGCAATCACCACATCCCCTGGCCTCTGGGAGACCTTCCTGTAACAAATGAGCCTATTTTCCTGAAGTTTTCATGAATTTTAGTGCTGCAGTTGCATAAAGATTTCTTGTAAGAAACCCCTAAATTCCAGTTCTTTCCTTCTTCTGTTCTCCACATTTTAGTCAGGATGATGAAGCAACTTGTGGCTGAATAACCAGACACAGCCAGAACACTCAAATCATAGAATTATGGAATCATTAAGGTTGGAAAAGACCTCTAAGATCATCAACTCCAACCATCAATATGGGGGCATGGGTGGGGGGAGGAAGAGAAGAACAGGACAGTTAATCAAAGGAAAGACTTAAAGAAAAAACCCAAGCCAAGACAGGTGGAAATGTGGTTATTAGGAATAGTCACTATGCCTGAATCGTTTGGGAATGAGAAGAGGGGGAAGCATTGACAGCTACAGGGTCTGCAAGGGGCCACAGGACCATCTGCAGAGCTCATCAAGACCCATCTCCAAGCCCCACCGAGGTGTGAACACTGCCAAACACAGCACCCGAGGTGTGTTCAGCCCCAAAACCAGATGTCACTTATTTCCAGGGGATTTCACTGGCTGCTGTCCCACACAGCAGTGAGAGCTGCTGATCCAGCCCCCCACTAATGAGCCAGGGAGGTGTGTCTGCGTGGGCAGCTCCACCACCTGCTCCTAACCCCAGCCCAGCTGCAGAACCAATCCTAGTCTTGCTTCCATGTGGTTTGTGAGAAGATGCCATCCAGCCAGAGGATTTATGTAGGAGATGCCAAATCTTGCTGACTCCAAACCAAAAATGGCAGGATTGCAGAGCCTCCCTAAAGCCTGGACTCTGCAGGGATTGCCATCAGTGTAGAGGTTGGTGAAACAACGTCACAGCGCAGAAAGCAAATTCATGAGTTGTCATAAATCAGCTGCTTTGAATGCTCCCAGAAACAAGGAACTGTTTGAAAACGGTATTAATTCGGTCAAGGTTTTAAAATTATTTATATCAAAATATAAAATTATATTGCCATGGGCAGGGACACCTTCGTCTGTTGGAATGGACACCAAAGCCCATCCAGTCCCACCTCTGCCATGGGCAGGGACACCTTCCACTAGCCTGGGTTGCTCCAAGCCCTGTCCAATCTGGTCGTGGACACTTCCAGGGATGGGGTAGCAACAGCTGGGCAACCTGTGACAGGGCCTCACCACTCTCACAGGACAATTCCTTCCCAATATTCCATCTAACCCTGCCCTCTGGCAGTGGGAAGCCATTCCTCCTTGTCCTGTCACTCCAGGCCCTCATAAAAGAAATCCTCCACCTCCTTGGCACACAAGTGCACAGTTTTCCTCCTCAGCCCTGCAAGCAATATCAATCCCCTAAACACTGCATGCCATGACTAAAATCCCTTATTTTAAAAGAAACCAACTCTTAACATCACCAAAAATAATTTCTAACGAAATCATTAGTTGAACATATCACACCATTGATCACAAAAAGGATAATTGTGCTTTTTAGAGCAGTAAGAACATTTATCAACTTTTTTATTAAAAAAATGCTTCATTTTTATACTTTTTATAGTATTTTTTTCTTTCATAATCAGATGAACTGAATATTTACTGAGTTGTAAAATACCCCCAAATCACACATGATTTTTAGAGTATAGTTAATACAGTTTTTAAATCAGGGGAGCAAATAAAATAAAGCAGAACCACCAGCCTGTGCAAGCGTGGCACAAATCTTCATTTACGTGACAATCAGTCTCCAACCGGGAAAACCAAGAATCTTTTGTATTTTGCATTTTCCTGATTAGTTCCTTGGCACAGTTTGATTGAGGAGCATTGCCTAAAGGTCCCACCCCCTCCTTATTAAACATACTTAGTCAGCTTTGGCAAAGTGGGGCTGAAAAAATAAATTATGGGTGGGTTGGGAAGATAAATGGTTGGGCCTTGAGTCTTCATTTATTTCCAATTCCTGTCAACACTAAAGCCTGACAAAAACCTCATAAAAGCACCACTCGTGAGGTTTTGATTAATCTCTTCCTCTTCCCTCTTTCATATGAGTAGCAGTATAACCATAATCTGTATAAACTAAAGTAATATCATTTATGTTTTCACTAGAACTTTATTTTCACCTGTTATCTGTGATCAGGGATCAGTTTATTTTAGACCAAGTTAAATACTAAATTCTAGAAAAAAAGACCCACATTGCCACAGGAATGTGATAATGCAGAATGGGAATTAAAAATTGAATTAAAAATGTGCAAGCAAGCATTTTACCTGTTGGAACTATTGAATTTGTATCACCAGTGTCCTAAAGTCACAGGAGAGGACGGTTTCCTGCAAGTGGACACTGGCTGGATAAAGGCTCACGCACCTGGAATCCCTTCTGGAAGATTTTTCCTAAGTCATTTGCCATTCCTAAATCAATTGCCATTCCTAAATCAATCCTAAACCACTCTAACCTTCCTAAATTATTATCATTCCTAAATCTTCCTTAATCAGTCTTCCTAAATCATTGTCATTCCTGAATCCATCCTAAATCCTGAAGGACATCAAAATCAACCTCAAGTGAACCTTGAATATGGGAACTGAAAAAAAGTTTCTTTATACTTGAGACAATCAGAATCCCTGGGAATGACTTTCCACTTAAGGGAGAAAGATGGAAAGCCTTAAATAATAATATTGCTTGATTTTTGGTTCAGTGAGGCTGACTGTTCTGATTTGCAGCTCCATCTTTGCAAATCAATTAACAGACATGGCAATTTTATTTTCTACATTTCTTCAGGCTTCCAAAGCATCAGGGAGATGCTGAGAACAAACTCACCATGAGACTAAGAATTCAGCTTTGCTGTTCCTGTGTTTCCCCAGTGACAAATTGAGTACAGTAATGAAAAAATTCAGAAGAGTGATGACAGTGCTGCAGAGAGAGCAAGGGCTTGTCCTTCCCCTTCTCCCTGCATTTACCAAGTGAACATTAGGAGGAATAAAAAACAGGGAGAATTTACAGCATCAGAAACTGAGGAATGATTATGTGCCGAGACTCTGTTGCTGCCTGACAAGATAACTGGGGGTAAGAGATGCAGATCTTTGGAATTTCTAAGGGAAAGGTAAATGTCCTCCCAAAGAATTCTGAGCATCCCAAGGCATCCTGCCCAGCAGACTTCGCTTGGAGCCTCCTCCTGCCCCACAGAGCAGGAGCTGGTAGGGAAATGAAGCTTTGGTCTCCATCCTCCTCCCTCACAACATAACTTTGGGCTTTAGGCCAATCACAAAACCCCATCCTGCTCTTGGACCTGAGGGATGAGCCCTGTTTGGGCTGGGGGAGATGAGGAGAGGTACCAACTCCATCCCCCAGCATTACAGGAGCAGCAGCTCCCTCCTTATTCCTCTTCTCCCAAGGACTGGCGGAATGGCACAGCCTCTGTGAGGCTGATTTTGGCTGACTACATTTTCCAGTAACACAACTACATTTGTGCTTTTTACCCCCAGTTTCAGCTGTACTCAGCACACTTGGGGTAAGTCAGTGCTTTTCGTGGTAACTGTCTAATTATTCTTTGTAATATTTTAAAGCACCACTGATTTTGGTCAAAATGAAATGTGCCTTTTGAAGGCCAGGTTAGACAGGGCTTGTAGCAACCTGATCTAGTAGAAGGTGTCCCTGCCCATGGCAGAGGGTGGAACTGGATGGGCTTTAAGGTCCCTTCCAAACCAAACCATGCTGGGATTCTGTGAAAACACATAATTTACAGAAAAGCTCCTTCCTAATTCCTGATAGTAACAGCACTGTAATGGGATGATGGGATGTGGTGTCTTTTTGGTATGAAAAACTGAAAGAAGAGGGAATGAGAAGAAAATGTTTCTATAAACCTCAGTTTATAGGTTTAAACCAAGTTTCTATAACTTCCTCAAAGCCATCATGTCCCCTAAACCCAGGTCTAGGTGTGCCCCCATACAGGTGCGAATCAGCCACTTCCCAGATTTAGAGAGAATTCCTCATCCAGAATAACAATTATCAGGGTATGGATAGAGAAAGAATGATTCTATTTGGAAATTACTGCTGTGCAATTGGGGGCGAGATCTGTGGGCTCTCAAATATTCCATGAGCTACTTTCAATGAGCAGAGCTCTGCAATCAAGCTGCTGCTAACAGTTTAATCATGGAAATGGAGACAAAAAGTTATAATGGACAAAAATACAAAGAAGAGCAATAACCTGCTGGCTAAACCCAAAGCTGTCCCAGCTGGGCTCTGATTGCTGGCTGAGCATGAGGCCTGAGCCCAGACAAGCTCTGCTTTAGTCACATTGTTCAACTAATTAACACACACTGATAGGGAAGGGCTCAGAAAAATCAGGGATGCTTTTCCATGTATCTGTCAGATCATTAAATATCTGATTTATTTAATTATTTCCTAGGCCCTGGCAAATGTTGCTCAGAGCAGCTGTGGCTGCCCTATCCCTGAAAGGCTGGACGGGGCTTGAAGCAACCTGGTCTCCTGGGAGGTGTCCCTGCCCACGGTAGGGGGTGGGACAAGAAGGACTTTAATGTCCCTTTCAACGCACATCATTCCACGATTTTGTGACTCTGTGGAATTATATAAAATTTACTTTTCATTGTGATTCTACAAGGGATTCTTCTCTGTCTCAGATCCCAACAACCCCAACCCTCAGTCTGACACTGGAGACTTGTGTCATGGCTATGAGCTGCTTCTATGCAAGAGCTAAATATAATCTGAGGAGAGATTCTGGGAAGCATTAGCTCAGATAATCAATGCCAAAGTCTTACATGCAGCAGCAGTGATATTGTTTGATTAATGAAGTCATTCTAATTCATTAAAATTATAAATATAAAAAATACACAGAGGTTATTCTTGAAAAATCCTTTCCAGTTTAGTGAATTTAAACATTTAGTAACTGGAATATAATATGGTTTTAATGGTATGCTCTAACAGAAAATAGGTACTCCCAAAAAGATGAATGATTAAGAATATGAAAATAGCCAAAGGTTAAAATAATACAACATTTTATATAATTAAAAAAAAATCCCCCCTGCATTAATTTTTATGCCAGCAGAGTGATCACTAAGAAAAGACAAGAAGAAAATAGTTTACACAAGGTAAGAAAGGAGCACCTGGGTGGAACAGGATAAACATTTGTCAGTTAAAACACAGCCTGAATAAATCTGCATAAACCAGTCAGAACATCTCAAAACCCTCGTGGTCTCCAGGAAATGTCTGCAGATCTTGGTGATTAAGCAGACACAGACTGGAAGAGGACAATAATATTCAAGCAAAACTGTATAAATAACCCTGCAGACAAATCTCTTCCATCTGTGAGGCACCAGCAAACACCCCCCCACCTTCCCCAGTCTGTCAGAAATATCCCAAACTCCTTCTTTCTTCCTGTGCCATCAGCCCTGGGCTTCACCATCCCTGTTCCTCCAGAAGGTGTCAATAAGCTGCTGGTTATTATATAAGGACACACAGATATTATTCCTTCAAACCCCATTCTTCCTCTTTCCAGACCACAGGTACAATCCTACAAGGTTTGATTTAAAACCAACAGAGAGAAAATCATTGTTTGCTCCAGGCAGAGAAGCAATATAATGTAATAATTCAAAGTAAACTTCTATTTCCCTTTCTATATCCTTCTAAGAGCCCACCCAGGGCGTGGATGCTGCTGAAGGGGCTGGGCACGGTTAGAATAATAAAATCACAGAATCATGGAATATCGGACACTAGGAGGGACCCACAAGGATCATGAGTCCAACTCCTGACCCTGCACAGGACACCCTAATGATCCCAGCGCCATCCCTGAGAGCGTTATCCAAACACTCCTTGAGCTCTGGCAGCCTTGGTGCTGTGACCACTGCCCAGGGGAGCCTGTTCAGTGCCCAACCACCCTCTAGGGGAAGAACCTTTTCCTGAGATCCAATCTAAACCTCATAGCTCCAGCTGTCCCCTCGGGTCATGTCCCTGCTCACGGGGAGCAGAGCTGCCCCTCAGCATGGGGCATATATGTGTGGACATTTTTTCAAGACAAATTCAAACTTAGGTGGCCAAGGGCTTTTCACTGCAGTATTTATGCAACTCAGAAGTACTAAGAAAAAAAACTAGACGAGAAAATTAGAGGTAAAACCTCATCACTGGTTCTTCCAGGCAAAATGAGAATATTAAAGGGTTTTGACAGATAAACACTGATATTCCTGTTGCTACTCTTGCTGTCACAGGAACTAAATAAAAGATCTGTAATGATTCAAGGTGCTTTCTTGTAACTCTGCATTTTTCCTTTTGGAGAATTCTACGGGTTCAATCTCTCTCCAGTGAGGATGAGTGACAGATTTATATCGTATTCCCAATATAGTTATTAAAATCATTTCCGTTGACAGTTCTCTGGCTGCATCACTCCCCCTTCTCTGTATCCCAACCATATGTCTCTGCTTACTTTGCATTTTAAGTATCTTGCTCTGATCTGAAAAGCAATTCCTCATCCTTTACTCCTCAGGACATGTCCGGTCCCACCTGTTACAATCTGAACGCCACTGAGCAGTTCCCAGGGCTGGAGGCCCTCTGCCATGGAGCTAGGCTGGGAGAGCTGGGAATGTCCAGCCTGGAGAATGAAAGGCTCCAGAGAGACCTTAGAATCCCTTCCAGTGCCTAAAGGAACTCTAACAGAGCTGGAGATGGACTTAGGGCAAGGGCCAGGAGGGACAGGACAAGGGGGAATGGCTTCCCATTGCCAGAAGGCAGGGTTAGATGGGATATTGGGAAGGAATTGTTCCCTGGGGGTGTGGTGAGGCCCTGGCACAGGTTGCCCAGAGAAGCTGTGGCTGCCCCATCCCTGGAAGTGTCCAAGGCCAGGTTGGGCAGGGCTTGGAGCAACCTGGGATAGTGGAAGGTGTCCCTGCCCACGGCAGGGGGTGGAACTGGATGGGCTTTAAGGCCCATTACAACCCAAACCAGTCTGAGATTTCATGACCATGTGCTTCAATTGTATCTACAACTACCTCCTGGGATCTCATCATGTTCCCTGTCCCTTCACCCACAGCTCCCTCCACACCGAAGAGTCCCCAGGGAAAGGGGATGGCCCCCAAGATCCCTGGGCCCCTGATCTCCCCAACACACTGTAGCAGTTGTTTTACCTGCGAGAATTCCCTGTCTACAGGGATGAAACCCTCCACTTTCTTGTTGGGTGGGACAAGAGAGGCCAAAAGGGTAGAAACCATTTCCAAACTGGGCATTGCATTTCCAGATGCCATCTGTCTTTTTCCTGCAGGATTTGTTCTGGTGTCCTGGATTTAATCCCTGGCCACTCTACCTCTCCTGAAGTGCTGCTGCCTGGGTAGTTTTCACTCATTTGTGTATTTGATTTCTCCCCAAGACTCCTGTCTTGTTCTGTCCTTATTGAATTTCATCTTATTGATTCCAGAACACTTCTGAAATCCATCATTTGGAGTTCAAAGCCCGTTGTCACAAGCACTTGCATTTTGATGTCACTGGCAAATTATATAGATGTATTCTCTAGTTTATCACCTCAGCTATCTATTGAAATCCCTCTGAAATCCTTCTGGAATCACGACAGACCCATTTAACATGTCCTTCCCTCTGGACAGTGAATCGCTGACAGTCATTCCCTCAGTGATATTTTGAACAAACTATGGACCCTCCTTACAGTAATTTGATCTGGGCTGTCTGTCCTTGATTTTTGGAAAAGAGATCCAGGACTGAATTGTGAGCATCAGTCTAATATCCTCTTGTTATCCCACCATATACTATTTAACTCAGGAAAATGGTTCTCTAGTTACACTGAAAACAAATACATACTGAGCAAATTTCAAATGAATTGACTCAATCCAAAGGCTCACTCCCTGAATTAAGTCAGTTGGTAGGAATTTATTTAGTATTTATTCAGTCTTTATTTTTTTTCTCACTACGTAGCCCAGAAATTAGTAATGATTATCTAACATTTAAACTTGGAATTGCTTTCCACATTATTAATTTCTTCTCTCGAGCTCCTGCAGAACTGCCCCCATCGCCCGGAAATGTGATTTAATCTTCATGAGGTTCCAATGACATGAGAAGCGTTTGTATTAATGGGGATTAATGGGGTTATTAATATTCATATTTTACAGACAGTTAACACCAAATTAAAATCAAACTTCTACCTGCCCAACAGTTTTAGATACCTGAGCAGAGACAGTGCAACATCTTCTGCCAGAATCCAGTTCTACCCTTTGCTGCATCAGCCCCCAAGCAGGAGATTTCTCGGGAGAAAAATGCAGAGGGTTTTTAGCTTTTTCAGCCTTGAGACACTGCCGGGATCACTCTGTGCCTTTTCATTAACAGAAACAGCACTTTGAACAGAGCATTGTTCTAATAATGGGATTTCTAACGTGTTAAAGCCCTCCAGCAATGCCTCAAGCACAATCTCCGGGCCAGTGAGTGTTTGAGCACTGACTGAGCACCAGTTCCCTCTTAGGGCACTTCATTTGACTAAGAAAGGTCCAAGAGAAAATTTTACCATAATTTCAGCCTTGGAATCACGGTAATAGATTCAATTTGTGTTCCTGCTGTTACGGTGACAGATACACCCTGTTACAAGGCACGATTCCCACCCGGAATGGCTCTGTGGCTCCGCTCACAGAAATCAATGGGAATGAGAAATGGACACGGGTTCTATGCACTTGTCCCTACAAATTACACTGATTATTAAAGACTCCCATATCAAGGAATAAATCAAATCTGCGCTGCTGTGCAGAAGGATCACATCCAGTCAGAGCAGGCACTAGCTGCAGTGCAGTAGGCTGGAGCTGAACACTCATACCCTGTTTAATTAGCATTTAAACGCCCAGTTAATGACTCTGCTTTGAAACTGAAGAGCATCCCTTGCCTTCTGAGGGGAGATTACAACACTGGCTCCTCTGTGCTGCGTAACAACGGGCCTCACCATCATAAATAAATACCCAGTTCTCAGTAGAAACGAGCATCTGGATTAATATATAGGACTTGAAGCTAAAAAAGACTGAGCATGTTCTGTTGGTGCAGCCAACGATGAGGGCAAGGATTCCCTTTAGGACAAGGCACAGGGACAGAATGGCAGAAGCATCAGTAGACATGGTGAAATTCCATGGATGTCCTTTGTTACCCTATTTGGTCTGTAATTCCATCAAGACATCAGTGTGTTTCCACAAGGAGAGAGACAAAAAATAGCCCTGAGAGCCATTTCGGACGGGAATACTGATCTGCTGCATCACAAATCTCCCTAGAAATCCCAGAGTTATGGAATCTCACACTGGTTTGGGTTGAAAGCGACCTTAAAGCCCATCTCATTCCACCCCTTGCCATGGGCAGGGACACCTTCCACTATCCCAGGTTGCTCCAAGCCCTGTCCAACCTGGCCTTGGACACTTCCAGGGATGAGGCAGCCACAGCTTCTCTGGGCAACCTATGTCAGGGCCTCACCACCCTCACAGGGAATTCATGTCACGTCACATTATTCACGAAAGATCCCCACAAACAATAAAGCCAATAAAAATACATCTGTATAGAAACTAATATCTTGCAGCACATAAATAATCCTTTCCACAAGATCTCACGGAGTTCAGGACACCTATTGCTGTTTGTTTCCCACCACAAAGTAACAGTTCTTTTACATAAATTATTGGAAACTTTGAACAAGAAAAGACTTCTTGTCCCTGACAGACTCTGTGTCTGTTCTAAGCAGAGTTCTGAAGGAAATAAGTCCCCACAGCTCACGAACTCTGGGCTGGGATTGAAAGGAGCCTGGAAAATGAAGCACTAAAGCCCAGCATGTTCCTGGGGTTGCTCCAGGAGTGTTCAAACACAGGTGAAATGCAGCATGTGCAGGGCACAGACCTCCTGGGGCACCTCCATCACCATTAGAGATGGAAATTAAACAGAAAGAGTGGGATGAGAGGAACTGAACAGATGCATTTCAGGGAGATGATCAGAAATGGGGCAACTCCTCCGGCAAAGAGGCCAAACCCCCACCGAGCACAAAGCAGAGGCCTTTGATACCTGCACTCCTGGAAACGCCTTGGGAAGAATGATCCCAGAAATTCTGGTACAAAATTAAAGAATTTTGCATCTGCTTGGTAGAAACCAGAGGGGAGTCCAAAGGCAGAGCCACCATTTAATGGGAAGTCTATATTTTAGTGGCACAGAAGTGTCTGTGCAGAGAATGCTGTGATTAAAGAGAGGTTGTCATCTGAGGGGAGATGTAGGAGGAGACTCAGGGCAAAGGCTTTGAAATTCCCAAACCTGGGGCAAGGGACGCTACACTGAGAGATTGCTGTTATCACACAGAGAGATTTGGGAATATTTATGGGCAAAATATTTCAGCATGTTAACTACATTCAATTCACTGTGAAAACACAACAATGTCTTTGCTTTGAAGTGTTTTTAACAGAAGGATTTTTTTTTATTAAACAACCCTTTTATTGTGTAATGGAACGGTTGTGTTAATTACAATTTCTTTTGCCAAGGATCTATTTTACATAACAAAGCCAATCTGCCAACTATTAAGGAAATTTTCCTATTTTCTCCTAAAGATGGTAGAAAGGGAAATAATATCATATTTTAAATGCAAAGTGGGAACGATTAAAATTTCAATCTAAATAAAATAAGAACATTTCTGAATCCTAAAGACAACAAAACAAGTAATCCACTGGGGTCAATAGAATAACTCTCTCACAATTCTATACTTAAGCTTTCACTATTATAAAGCTTTATAAGTAAGCAGAAATTCAGCTATTTATTTTGTCTGGAATATCTTCAGCTCCTGTGGCCTTGAGGCAGCTCTGAAATCACAGGCTTAGGAAGGTGCTGGTTTTATCCAGCTCCCGAAATGCCTTTTTATCCATTCAAATCTGGGCACTCACATTCAAGTTCATGTCTCCCTCATGAGATTTTTATTTAATCTTTTCCTTATAAATGAACATATTCACCTGAAGGGATAAATGTTCAAAACACCATGTGGGAAAAAAATAAATAAAAAAAAGAATGTAAAAAACTGCAGTAAAAGAACAGATTTTGTGTGCGCATCTCCTTGAGAACAGCATTCAAAATTTACCCATGGGGCTGTGCTGTTCTGTTTGCAAAAATTCCTGAGTTTTTATCTGAATAGCTGGGATAAAAGATCTGTGATAAGTAGGTATAAAGAAGTTAGAGTCATATTATAGGATTGCATTAAGAATCAGTGTTATAAGGTTTCATTTTGCTGTAGTTTTCTGGTATGGAGCTAAAGATCTTGTACCATTTATTATCCTTGTTACTGCTTCCCAAGTTATAATATGCCAGAACTACAGCCCTGGTAATTTCAGTCACAGAGTTTTCATTGTGTGGTTCCTGTAAGGAAACTCTTCAGAACATTTCTGTGCAAGACCTGCTCCTATAAATGAACAGTAAGTGTTACATGACTTGTACTTTAAAGGAGACAACATCTCCCTTAGTTAGAAGAGAAAATGAAAATGAAATCACAGAGTCGTTCAGGTTGGAAAAGCCCTCCTAGACCATCGAGTCCAACTATTCTCAGTACCACCAAGGCCACCACTAATCCATGTCCCCAAGTGCCACATCCACATGGCTTTTAAATCCCTCCGGGGATGGGGACTCCACCACTGCCCTGGGCAGCTGTGCCAGGGCTGGACAGCCTTTTCCAGGAAGAAAGTTTCCCTGATATCCAACCTGAGCCCTCCCCAGCATAACTGGAGGTCATTTCCTCTCACCCTGTCCCTTGTTCCCTGGGAGCAGAGCCCGACTGCCCCCCCAGCTCCACTCTCCTGTCAGGGAGTTGCAGAGAGTGAAAAGGTCTCCCCTGAGCCTCCTTTTCTCCAGGCTGAGCCCCCCCAGCTCCCTCAGCTGTTCCTGGTGCTCCAGCATATTCAAATCGTGAGCACTGTCTGACACACACATAAATGGGAAGCCTTTTAAAAATCAGTGAATTATACTGAAGTGCTGAGGGACAGACACATGAACCACAACTTAAGGAAAAGACAACCAGGAATTTTGCTGGATAGTTTAACTGTAAGTAAGTACCACAAATATACTTCTGATCTGGATGAAATCCCTGGTTTTATCCTTCTGCCTTTCCCCCCATTATTCCCTGCTGGCACTTCCTCCCCACTCTGCAGGGTGATTTCCACTTGTCATCATCACTGTTCACTGGAGCAAGGTGGAATCCAAAAAGCTGCAAATACAACTCTCCCAGAAGTGGGGGTGATTTTAATAATTCTCATTCACTGCTGCCATTACATTATGGTAGAGGTGGGATGAACATTCCCAGAAAAACCCACACCACCACCACCTCCCAGAACTCATTGTTGATATTCAATTCCGCTGCCTTTTGAACAAACGGAAAGACACTGAACAAAGTTGTAAAATGAAGCATTTGAAAACCTGTAGCTGAATGCTGTTTTCATGCCTCCAAAAGAGAGCTCTGCTTTGCTAATTGCCTCAAGGAGGGCCTCGATTTGCTGTTTGCTGCAAACACGGCTCTAATTTAGTTTCTTTGTGAGTCTGCAGCTGTGTTCCAGTGTGAGGATGTTCGGGGCTCATGGAGCTGTTCTGAAATTTGTTCATTCAGTTCCTTCATAAGGTGGGGCATGTTTTTGTAGACTGGACTCCATACCTGGCACCAGGTGAAGGTTTAGATATACTGACCTTTGGTATAACCACGTCTCCTGATGGGAAACCCACATATATTGTCTTAGTTTAAGTACCTAAAATCTGAATCTTTGCTGCAGTCATCAAATAGAAAAAAGAGGTTCAGCTTGGACATCAGGAAGAACTTCCTCATGGAAAGGATAATCAGGCATTGGAAGGGGCTGCCCAGGGAGGTGGTGGAGTCCCCATCCCTGGAGGTGTCCAAGGAAGGACTGGATGTGGCACTCAGTGCTCTGGGCTGGGTGACAAGGTGGAGATCAGGCACAGGTTGGGCTCGGTGCCCTGGGAGGGCTTTCCCAGTCTCAGAGGTTGTGGGATTCTGTGGAGATGCTAAAAGAGAGATCAGCAGCATTGTTCCCCTGCATCCCTGCCAGATGTCTAAGGTTTAGGAACCTCAGTATTTGCTGCCCTGGAATCTTCTGATAGACAACTGAAAAGTTTCCTTTACATCTTTAGGAAAGCTGTACAATCAAAGATGAACTTCTTCAAATGGAGATTTTCCAGGCAGGAAACATTCAATCCATACCCTTTAGAGCTTCCTTTCAAATTCCTTACAATTCAATACTACCATCCAAATCTGCCTCTTTACTTCTCACTTGTTTTTTCAGTCCTTTCCAGAAATTTTCCTAAATTAGCTCCATAAGTTCTTTTTAAAGACAGGCATTTGGTTTTGCTCTTTCCAACTGGTGGATTTGGCTGCTTGCAAATATCAGATATTGTCATCATCTTCTCTTTACCCTTTCTTAAGCTACAAAATCAAAATTAAACTGTAGAATTTTAAAAATAAAGAAGGAACTGCACAGCATGTGAGTATATGCAGAGTATGAGAATATACTACTCACATGTAGTACAGGAGAAGGAGCTGATTTAACAGATCCATCCCCACCCTTGTTCACTCTTGGTGTTCCTCCCATAACCATGAACCCAACACAGCTCATAGTACAAAATATTTTTCTTTTGCAAGTTCCCAGCTCATAAAACCAAGACAAGATGTACCATCAAGTAAATTCTAACAGAAGAATACCATCTCTGTACACTGAAGGTGGGCATTAAAGAGATAACACACTGTTATTATTTAAATTTAATTAAATTACCTTTTCAATGCAGATAAAGTCTGCCATAGCTCAGTAGTAGATATACCAACAGGAGACAGTCCCCAGCCAAAAGAAAATCCTTAAGAAATCATGGAATCATGAAGATGGGAAAAGACCTTTAAGAGCATCAACTCCAACCATCAACCCTGGACTACCACCATGTTCATCACTAACCCATGTTCTTAAGTGCAACATCCACACACCTTTTGAACACTTCCAAGGATGGCGACTCCACCACCTCCCTGGGCAGCTGTGCCAGGACTGGACAACACTTTCCAGGAAGACATTTTCCCAATACTCAACCTGAATCTCCCCTGGCACAGCTTGAGGCTGTTTTCTCTAGTCCTGTCCCTTGTTCCTTGGGAGCAGAGTGTGACATTCCCCTGGCTCCACCCTCCTGTCAGAGAGTGAAGAGAGCCAGAAGGTCGCCCCTGAGCCTCCTTTTCTCCAGGCTGAGCCCCCTCCCAGCTCCCTCAGCTACTCCTGGTTCTCCAGACCTTTCCCCAGCTCCATTCGCTTCCCTGGACATGCTCCAGCCCCTGTTTAACAACTGATAAACTATAAAAGAGACTGGACTGGGGGTCCTGTGCATTTCCAGAACACTGCTGTATGTTTTCCAGTACAACCTCTGACTGCTTCCAAGGCATAGGGAAGAGACCAAATATTCAGTTTCTCTAACAAAGTTGTTGAAGTCCTTCAGGTTTGTGCATTTTTCCTCTTCCATCAGCTTTTCTTAATGAGATCTTTCCACCCCAATCCTGTTTGGGATTTTATTAATGGTCTGCTCACTGGAGGTGGGATATTCCTGCCTATGGATAATTCAGTTCTAGGAAGGGGTCTGGTCTGCCAGGGGGTCATGCAGCAGCTTTTGCTAAAGTAGAGCTGGCTACAAAGGCTATAAAGCAGAGCCCTTTGCACTGTTCTGGGTGATGGTGCCATCTCTCAGGGCTGACAGGAATTTAAAAGCAGGTATGTACAAGCTCTATTCACAATCCCCTCGGAGCAGCCTGCGAGGGGAAGCACAGCAGCAACACACATTGCAGATCCCAGGGTTCTGCATCACAGAAGGAAATAAAAGACAAAACAAACCCTCTGTGCTATCAGCTTCTCCAGCATTAAATATGGAAATGGAGCATGAAGCGTGGAGCTCCTTTTATTGCAAATATTCTATCAAAGTCCTCCCAAGTTTTTACTACTTGCTCTGCTTGGAACTCCAACTTCCTGCCTACGTTTGCTTGGCCTACTTTCACTCCTACCACTGGTGCTTCTTCAAAGAGAAGAAGAAGCGTGGGAAGAGACTGACACAGAAAAATGAATAGCAAAGCATTAAAAACAAATCCCCCCAAAATACTGCTCTGCATTGTTGTCATTTTGTATTTCATTATTATGGAATCATAGACTCATGGAATGGTTAGAGTTGGGAGGGACCCGAAAAACCAACCAGTTCCACCCCCTGCCGTGGGTAGGGACACCTTCCATCAGATCAGGTTGCTCCAAGTCCCATCCATATATCACAAAAAGTTGCCAAAAGACACTTTGGACTGTGCTGAAGGCACCTTTTGCAAGATTCTCATGGGTCACAGAACATCTCATTCCATTTAATTCAAATGCAACAGAACTAATACACTTGAGAGCCGAGAGGAAATGATCATTTTGCATAGATTATCCTTTGCCTGCAGATTTCAGAAGATGAAAATTTCAGGCTCATAATGGATATTCAGTTGCAGCCATGACTAAAGCACCTCCAACATGGCAGAATTATGAGTTTCAGACGAGTACAGCCCTGCTCTAGTTCAGATAAAGTATCCCTGATTCACATCCCTGGAAATGAGCTCACATACTAACGCAAACATTTCCCATGGTTTGAGATGTTACAGAGGGGGAAAAGCCATTCATCCATATTTCAGAGCCAGGAATCCCCCGCAGCTCATCTGAATGCCAGATGTGGGAGGAATTTAATGAATGGATAAAAACTACAAATCCTGGAGCAGACATTGGGATCAGTCATTAATGACGCATTAATGACTGTGGGTGCAGCCCTGGGGAATGGCAGCTCCAAGGATGCTTCTTGCTGGAGAGAGTGGTTCTTTGGGGACCTCTCCCAAGGAGCAAACCTCTCATGGCTGCCTCCCCCTCTAGAACTATTTTTCCAAGTCTTTTTCTTCCTGTGCTGAGCAGGGACAAGATGATAACAGTGGCTGGCACCAGCAAGTTAATTTTATAAAGAACTGACACCCTACTCGAGTGCCAACGATTTAAAAGAGTAATGGATTGTCACTTTTAGCTGGAAAGTGGTTGTTAGATGATTTTAGAAGTCTTTTGCATATTTATTTTGTCGCACTTTAAATAAATTTGGGGAAGATTTATCTCGTTAGCTCCAAATGCAAGTCCCTCTTGGCCTGGCTGAGGAAACAAATTAGACTTCGCAAACATTGCAAAGACTAAATCAATACATTAATATTTAGGGGACATTAAGGGGGTTTATTAAACAGAAAAAGGGCCTTGAGTATTACTTTGGGAATGTGTTTAAATAAAATCCCGAGGTTGTGGTTTCTGACTGAATCTATAAATGGCATTTCCACAGATAACTGAACTCTTCACAGGCATGAGTCGAGTGCTGATCTTGTACAGAAACGAGACAATGCAGGACACGCACACACAGGGTCTGCCCCCAGAGGTGTCCCATATGTGTCCAGCATGGGCTGGATTAAAATAAAAACTAAGATGGCAAGTAACTGGTGGGAGAAAGTTTTTGTGTCACTGACACACCAGTGTTGACAGTTTGCCCATGGCAGCGGGTAGAACAGGATGATCTTTAAGGTCCCTTCCAACCCAAACCAGTCTGGGATTCTGTGACAGTCTTGCAGAAGTGCTCCCTTAGCTGGTGTTTGTTTTTCCTCCCTGGAATCCACAAAAGTGCATTATTAAAGCAGAACAAAATCCTCCCCGAGCCCTCATTTCACTGCGTTCAAGAGAACAATCTCTTTCAGAGGGGTTCTTTACTCTCCTGATCACTCTGGCAGCCCTCCCTTGGTGACTGAGGTCCCTTTGACCCTACTGTGGTCTCTGTGTCCCTGGAGTCCCAAACACAACTCCTGACCTGCCCTTTGCCCCCACAGTCCAAGAGCATCCTCACCATGTCCTGCCCCGGGGTGAAAGGGACCCTGGAGCTGGGACTCCTTGCTCTGCCTCAGGGCTCAATTCATTCTCAAGGGCAGTGGTAAACATGTCTTAATATTTTTGCCAATTGAAAGAAAAACACAGCTTGGAGGATGCAATTTAGACTTTGGTAGAGTAAATGTCAGATTAGAAATGGCATAAATTGCAACCTTTTGGAGAAAAATTATGAGCAATAGAGCATGGAAAGAGGGATTTCATTTTTCTCTTTTACTGTGACAAACAGCTGATGTTTAAATCATCTGAAGCCCATGACTTTGCAGATGAAGCATCTGCCACTGAGGTAGGCTGAGTTGATTACAAGCTCCTATCATCTAAACTTTCAATTAATTACTTCATAATTCTCACTTCTTTTTAATAAGGTCACTGAAATAAAGTTAACTGGATTATGTTACTCTCTTTCATGTGGTTTTTCTTTCACAGATGTAAATGTGGGCTAAAGACACATTTTCTGTTTTCTTTTTTATTAACTATCTTTGTTGATTTCCTTGGTACAGAAAGGAGTAACTGTAGCAAGAAACAGTGATCAAGACTTGACCCAGTGGTCTCCTTAAGGTGCTGTGCTGGATTTGGCACAGGGATTTGAACAGGGATTTAGGAGACTGAAACTCAGCCTCCGGCTCTGCCAGATGTTCCTGATGGGAAGTGGCCAAGTCTCCTGGGTCTTGGATGGGACAGCTATGGAGAGGCTGCTGCTTCCCTTTTTCACTGATCATGGTGCCTGTGTCTTACTCACAGAAATTAAGGGTTTTTTAACCTATTAAAATGTATTTATTTACTTCTATGAATATGAAATTGTCAGTCCAAAAAGCAGAGAAGAGGATATTCAACATGACAGCTCCTGGCTCTGTGTGTGTAGCAAGACTGACGCACACACCAAGAAAAAGGAAAAAAAAGAGGGAGTTGGGTTTGCACAACTTCTAACATGGAGCTTCACAGCAAATCATTTTCCTGTCTGCAGTCTGAAGCTATTTGGGAGCTCATGATCTGACATAAGCCTTTCCTCATCTCATTTGTGACACAAATGTGTGACACACACACACCTGGCTCCTCCAGCTCTGCTGTTTCCAGCAGGAGAACATCTTCTTCCACTGTTCCTCCACAGAACACAGAATGCAGCCTGGAGGTTAGAGGGGTGTGAAGGGACTGAGACTCTGCTCTCAAATGGCCCTTTTCTGCTGTGATTTCCTATGCTGCTCTGGGTCTGTGCTGAGCTTTATTCACAATGCTGAAGGAGGCCCAGTCCTGTGACAGAACAGTTTTGCTTTGGCATTTTCCCCAGTAGAAGAAATTGTTTCTAATCTCAAAATACAAAGTCATGAAGGATATTACAGGGAAACACAAAGATGCTCCCATGAAATCTGATTGTATCATCCCCACAAATCCTACTGGGCAGGAAAGGCTATTTCAGTTCCTCACACCAATCAGCACTTTGTGGTTTTCTTTACAATCTCATGTACTTTCAGACAGTTCAGGCTCCATCATATAGAAGATGAAGAGATGAACATGACTCCAGGTGTGCCCAGGTGGCCAAAAAAGCACTGGCATCTGGCTTGTGTCAAAAATAGTGTGACCAGAAGGATTCAGGGAAGTGATTTTCCCTCTATACTGGGCACTGCTGAGGCCTCACCTCAACTCCCATATACAGTTCTGGACCCCTCACAACAAGAAAGACACTGAGTGGCTGAAGCGCATCCAGGGAAGGGAACAGAGCTGAGGAACGGTGAGGGTGGAGGTGACCTAAGATCAGGCAGAACAAGCCTCTGAGATGTGGGCTCTTCCCAGAGGAAAAATAAATGAACCTAAGACAGAGTCCCTGTTCCAGGAAATTTTCAGCACAAAGAGAGACACTGAGGTGCTGGTTGGAAAAGCCCTCCCAGACCACCAAGTCCAACCTGTGCCCAATCCCCATCTTGTCACCCAGCTCAGAGCACTGAGTGCCACATCCAGTCCTTCCTTGGACACCTCCAGGGATGGGGATCCACCACCTCCCTAGGCAGCCCCTTCCAATGCCTGACCACTCTTTCCAGGAAGAAATTCGTCCTGATGTGCAACCTGAACCTCCTCTGGCACAACTTGAGGCTGTTTCCCCTTGCCCTGTCCCTTGTTCCCTGTGAGCAGAGCCCGAACCCACCTGGCTCCACCCTCCTGTCAGGGAGTTGCAGAGAGTGAGAAGGTCCCCCCTGAGTCTCCTTTTCTCCAGGCTGAGCCCCCCCAGCTCCCTCAGCTGCTCCTGGTGCTCCAGACCCTTCCCCAACTCTGTTCCCTTATCTGGACATGGGAAATACAAACACTTCTGCAATCCCTGAACATCCCCCACATAAACCACATGGCGACAGGTCTTGACACCTCCATGGAAGGTCATAAAAATGACTCAGTGGTATTTTTGTGGCCATACTGATAAAATAATGTTCTTTAAGCAATAATTACACTTAGCTCAGAGCTCCAGCCCAACATTCCAACAAACCATTGGGTTCTAAAGGTCCCGTGGATAGGAATAATTAGTTTGGGAAGCGTTTCACATCCGTTCTTTGTAAGGGATTTCTGTGTGCCATATGGATTAATAGGGATTGCCATTTCAATCCTTCTCTTTTATATTCATTGCCTTATTACTCATAAAAATGCAAAAGAAAATGTTAATGATGATTGCACCAAAGACTAATAAGTTAAAGCCTTAGGTTATACTTTGCATTTCTGAAGATATAAATGCAATTGCTTAATAATTATGCATATTTTTAACTATTGAGTTATTATTTCTCTATATGCTTGTAGTTAGCCTAATTAATTTTAAGCTCCTGTTGATGTATTTTATACATGCAATTAATTTCCGACTTGGTTTTTAGCCCTTGCACGAGGGCATTAATTATTACGAAGACAATCAAAGCCAAAAATTGTTCACCCTGGAACAACACAATAAATATTAAACCCACGTGTGTAAAACTGACACTGCTGTTCTGAAGTCCTTCTAGCAGAGAACCGTCACTGAAACAAACAGACTGTTCTTATCAGGAATACTGGGATCTGAGTATTTCTGTGGGAAAAGTGGTCTGGAAGAAACAAGAAGGAAGAATGGGAGGGGGAGAGAGAGAGAGAGGAAGAAAGAGAGAAAGAGGGAGAGAACAGAAAAGAAAAAGAAAGAAAAAGAAAGAATGAAAGAGAAAGAGAGAGAGAAAAAGAGAGAGAAAGAGAAAAAAAGAGGAAAAGAGGAAGGGAAGGTTTGGGAAGGGAAGGTTTGGGAAGGTTTGGGAAGGGAAGGTGGAAGGGAAGGGAAGGGAAGGGAAGGGAAGGG